>ML806862.1:91578-122302 GCA_009831015.1 Picea engelmannii
TGTTATGCTACATTTTAATAATAGACTTAACATTATCAATATCAAGCACTTACATTTCTTTTTCATAAGTTGTTTTTTCCATAATATAACCATATTATGAAACATGCATACTTTATATAATAATTCATTTTTCCTCTTCTTTTCTTTCCAACTAAGAAAATAAAAATATGTTTTGCATTTATGGCATTTTAACTATTTCAATATTTTTAATAATAATTAGTTGATTTAAAGTTTATGATATAATTTTTTGTAATAATATAGAGATTTTATTTTACTTTATATGAATTTCAATTTTTGATAATAATTAGTTGATTTAGGGTTTATGATATAAATTTTCATAATAATATTGAAATTTTATTTTACATTATAGGAACCTTAATTTTATATATATATATATATATATATATATATATATATATATATATATATATATATATATATATATATATATTACAAAATCATTATAATAATATATTTATTAAAAATTCAAAATGACATTTATGAGAGTTGAATTTAAGTAGTGAGAATAACAATAGTTCTTCTCAACCTTGAAAACTAAACCAAATGTTAAAAATAATTGAATCATAACACATTCATTAAACAATTTACTAGGAAAATATTAAACAATTTACTAAGAAAGTACTAGGCTTGTTACTTCATAACACATTGATTGAGAGAATTTAATAGAACTTGTTGCCTAGCGAGACAAACATTTGGCCATGCATGGGAGGGCCTTTTTAAGATAACAAAATGTTTCACACCATGAGGATGTCTTGGATCAAAGAACTCCCTTACTTTCCATTGGGTGTTTCATAAGGAGCAGGTTAGGACTACCATAAATGCCCTTGGGCAAATAGGTTGTGGAACACTTATATCTTGTAATTTTAGTTAGAATTAGATGAATAAAACTTTTTACAATTTGATTGGTTTATTGTTTAAATTATAATTTTGATAATTTGAATTGGTATAAAAAGCCATGGATTATGTGTGAAGATGGTATTTTTGAAATGCTTAAATTAAAATTTTAAAAATAGTGCAATTTCATTATTAAATTTAAGTAGAATCCTCCCTAAAGAATGGAACAATTTTGATGGAGATTACTACACTCAATTTGATAAGAATCATTTCTACAAAGTACTTTCCTATTTTCGAATTTTATAGTTCTTAATTTGTGTTCATCAATTCATTGAAAGGGTTTGCCCACTTAAAAAAGTAAATAATTTTTTAAAACATTTTATGAATTATCTTTTTTAAGAACATATGAAATAATTAGAATTCATTAACATTGCAACTCAATTTTGTCTTTTATCCCAATATGAGTATCTAGTCTAATTTAATATTAACAATAATGATACAAAACTGCAATTTCAATATCTGATTCCTAAACTAGGAAAAACATTGAACCTTCTTCATTTTTGTTATTTAATTTCATTTACAAAATTTGATTACTTGTATCATTATTATTCAACAATTCCATTAACATTCTTATTCATCAATTCTATTAACAGAGTTTGATCACTTATGAACATAAATATGAAATTGAATCTTGTTGAAATTGTAACAGTAACAAATTTAATCGCTTCCACCATCTCATAATTGTTATTTCATCCATATGTATGTATGAAAATCAAATCAAATGAAGTTCAGAAAAACTCGAAAATTTCAAAACATGGACACTGAATTAAACCTAATACATATAACTGGGATTTGTTTTACTTAATTGGATGATTCTAATTAATGATTATAAAATGCTCAGGATAATTATATTGGTTATTGATGCCAAAGGCCATTGTCTGTTGCGTCATAAAATTAATATATGTCTAGGCAAAGGCCATTGTCATAAAAATTTATGACAATGTAGAGGCAAAGAATGTCTACTATTGGTTTTAGAATTCTCATTGGCATAACAAGTGAAAAGAACAAAAGAATTTGACGCAGTATATGTCTCTCTATCAAACAGAAGAATTTGTTGCAGGATATGTCTCTCAATTAAATAGAGGTTGCGGGAATCTTTCAAGCTTCAATATGCTCCTCTCGAGCTAATGCTAAACTATATTTTGTTTTTCTTTGATTTGGAATACCCTCAACAGTTTTCATAATGATTTCTTATTTTGTACTCACTGTGTTCATCCCCTAACATTCTCTGGGAACCTCAATGAGATTGGCTTAGTTTTCATTACATGTGAGAAGAAAATTATTAGTGGTATACTTCATGATTTGGAATAATATTAACAATCATTTTAATTATTTGATTAGTATAAGTATAAATCTATCTTGGTGGTAGTTAAAAGTATAACAAGCCAACTATGAAAGGGGTTTGAAGTACATTGTTAACAATGTTTTTTTTTTTCAATGTTCAATTGGTTTGGACATTAAACCTCAGATATTAAATGTTTCATTTTTACCTAATTACTAGGAAGTGGCAAATTCATGACCATCTTGTACCGCCAATTAATTTTTTAATCGAACAACATTTACAATTTGTCGAGGAGGAGTCTACTTTTGAAGGCGTTATAATATTAAGTGATTATATATTTGTGATTATATATTTCGTGTTTTGCAATATAATCGAAGTAGGTGGAGAATACATTTTCTCCAAAGTGACAAGAAAGAGAAAAGTGGGGGCAACCATAATAAAAAAAAAAACCTAGTTTAAATGAAGTGGCTCTCAAGAAACTCGGAAAAGATAGAAACATTTTTTTTTGGTAAAATTAAAGGTTGAAATGCAATCCAGATTCAATAAGGGTAAATAAAATAAAGCACAAAATTATTCGGGAAGAAATGTCCCGAAAGATGATAGAACGAGGATATGAAGGAAGTGCAGAGGTCTTCATAAATGGACATATATGGTAAGAGAATGCAAGAAACGACGTGAAAACGAGCCTCTACAAAAAGTAGAAAATTTGTGCAAAGCACAACCAAGCAATGACAGTGGTAAATGTTTCTTATATTTATGATTTGTTATCAGTAGTGTGTCGCAGGAGTGGAAACCCTGCCTTTAAAGGGCTCGAGACTCTTGATACGGCACTGGATTCTTATCACCCACACAAAATATTACACAAAAACTATAAAACAAAGCGAATAGCTTTTATCATAATGAAATTCTGATATCATACCCAGCTTGAAATGAAGTTCTTTGGCTCTGATACCATTTCTTTAGTTGCTCTCGAACAGCTAGTCAGTGGCTTCCTCTGTCAGAGAATTGAAGCTTGACAATTGTTTTTTGTCTCATGCGCTGCTTCCTTCTGTCATCTGGGCTTCTGCTTCTTGCTACTATCGGCAAAACCAATATCGTCGGGTTAACCTCTTTACTCTGCCCCCTTGTGAATCCCACCACTTGGACTCCACCAAGCTGTTGTGGCCTTATCTGAACCCTATAGTTGGTTTTCAGCACCTCTCTGTACCTACCACTGCCCTTAGCGGCCTCCTTGCCTAGCGGGACTTACTACCAGTGCTCGGCAGACACTTTACACCAACCACGAGTGAACCTTATCTCCGGATGAGTGAACTTCGGCAAGTAGTACCAAGGAACACCGATTTCAATAACAGGCAAATAAACAAGAATCACAACGAGCGCATGAATTAGAGACAATAATCAAATTTCAGAGATACACATATGTGGAAGACTTCTTTATATTAAAATCAGAGCATGAAAATGCCAGGGTATTGCAACTTGTGCAGGATGCACAGAGCAAGAGCAGGATGCTCGTATTCACTCACACTCACAACTTACTTACATACTCGGAGAATGACACAAAGCTTCAGACAGGAGGGAAGCTTAGAAGACTCGGACTAACACTCTTACTCTCTATGAAAGTTCCTCCTCGAGAATGAGCTCTCATCCTTCCTTTATACAAATTTGTGAAGGAAGGGTCATTATGAAGAAGAGACTCGAAAAGAAAATTGGTCCCATATGTCGACCACTGGATCTTACTTTATGGATTTGGCGAATGTATTCGTGCAAGAATCTCCGACCAAATCATAATCTTTATTTCAAATCCACCGAAAGTAAATAGAATAGGAAGTCTGACGTGGTAGTCGTGCAAGATTCTCAGAACAGAGGATAGACAAAGTTTGACATAAAGGAGAGAATCTTGGAAATGCGGGTCAAACGACGCCAAAAGTCGGAGAAGTGCTCCGAGTTTCCAAGATGCTCATTATTACAAGAGGACAATAATTACAAAGTGGATGTTGATTACGGTAACCCACTAAACCCGAATGGCACCACTATCGGCCATTTAGACATGAATACATGTGATTACACTGTGGAGGTTGGTCATGTCAACCCACGGAAACCGACTGTCACCATCTGTCGGACAGTAAGACAATTATATCATCATTCTACTGGATGATCATGGAAGTGGCAGAATCTTTAAGGGTCCCAGTGCTGAGTATATACTTCTCTGTATAATTCAAGGTCTTCGTTACTGTCTTCATCTTGCTGCAGAACATACTTAATTCTGATAATCAATGGATTCCTTTCCCTGATGAAGAGCATTTTGTATTCTTCTTCGGAATAGAGATCATGAACAGTTTGGAGTCTCCTATTTGGGAATAGGAACATCCTAGCTGTTTCAGTTACATCAGGGTGTACTCCGCTTGGATTTAGCCCGAATTTCTTCCACCAATCTAATAGCCAATCAGGTTCAGGAAATGTAACAAAAGGAACAGAAAATTTAATCATACAGTAGTAATATTTGTACCTATCTGTCCATAAACAAACATTATACCACATGGCTTTATATTGAAAATAATTAATTTCAAATAATCTTTCATGTGGATCTTGATTTGGCCAAGATTGCAGAGTTTTCATCCTGTTAATCTAGAAAAAAATCCAGGCTGGAGTTTGTTTCCAAGTTTGCGTTTGTTGGCAGAACCATTCTCTATTTACAGACCTTATTCTGCTGAGATCTCCCATTTCTACCAGCTTCTGTCTGGCAGCAATTTTGGATGCATGGTGCATTTGTCCAATTATATGTTGCGGAGGTATCACATGGATACTGGTATTTCTTGAAAATCCCGGCAGTCCAAACTCTATTCCTTCTTAACATCTTAACTACCAATTTGGAACCCAATTTTCTTTGTATGCTTCCCATTCTGTGTTATCATCCAGATAATGTGTCGATGGGGCATTTATGTAGTCATCCCAAGTGCTCATAATCACCATGCTTTTAGAACAATAGGCAATTTGGGCATGTGATTCAGAAATAAAAGGTAATTCTTTTCTTTTGGGCGGATGACCATTTATACTGGGCAAGGTAATAAAATATCCTGGTTCACCAGAGGAATTTTGGTAAGAGCCAAGTGGTTCTATGGCAGATAAGAATGGTGTTCCAAGGATACATTCTACTGGTAGCTCAGTTATCAAGTATTTCATTCCTAAGGCGTATTCATCAAACAGCAGGATGCCTTTAGGAATCTCAAAATTCATATCAGTGTTTACATTTCCCAGTCCAATAGCAGAATAATTATTGGGAAGCCAATATTTTGCAGGAATCAAGTCTTTATGCACTAGATTCATGTCTGAACCAGTATCTAATAGTGCATTTAGCTTAAAGATTTCTCCATTTATTTCTAACTTGATTCTTACCTGATATTTCTAGAATTTAATGGGCATGATTTTCATGGTTGTTATCCCTTGCATTTGAGTAGTTGTCTGCCCTTGAACTGTTGACTTAGGACTATCAAAAGGAGCGTCCTCTAATGGAGGAGGGATTGAATCCAATCTCTCTCTTATTTCTCTAATCTCCTGTCTAGCCCATGAATCAATTTTGAAGCTATATTCAGCTTCTTCTTCCATTCTTCTGATTTTTTCTTTTAACCCATAAACTTCTTTCTTTAGGAGAAGTACTTCTTTGGCTAGATCAGTTACAGAAGTATTTTGCAATTTTGCCTCTCTGTTGTATTTGATAAAAGTCTTGGTATTTTTGTCATAAGAGGCATCAATGAACAAAGGTTCTCTTTTAGAAGACTCAATAGTCTTATTCCTTTGCTCAGCTTTAACAGTGTTCACAAAAGTTTCAAGAAGTGAATTTTTCATTTCTCCTTCAGGCAAGGCTTTGATCTAAGCCAACATTTGTGCTTCTTGATCTCCTGTGTTATGAAACATACAGACTTTTATTTTTCTTTTATTCTCTGGTTCTGATTCAGATTCAGAACTGTCTGTATCACTTTGGCAAGAACAGAAATTTGGATTTCTGTAATTGCAGTCTTGATTGATCAATATTTCTTCTTCTGAGTTGTAATTAAACTCAGAAGTACTATCAGAATCTGAACAGCATCCTTCTTGAAGAAGATGAACTTCTTCTCTTTTGAAAGGGTGATAAGGACACTGGTTGGTTTCATGATCATTGGCTCCACATCTGTTACAATGCATTCTTAGAGCCAATTGTCTCTTTTCCTGAGCCTCTTTAGCTTTTTGGTCTGAAAGTTTTCCCTTGGATTTTCTAGAGGCTATATTATGTGGAAAATTATGTGCAATATGTCCAGATTTCCCACATATCCAGCATTGGATTTGTTGTTTGGCCTGATAGGAATGGGATTTCAGTTTTATATCCTCAGGCTCATAATAGTGGGTTCTAGGCCTGTATCTGTATTTATACTTAGGCTTCCTTCCCTTTTCTACCCTGAGTTCTTTTTTCTTTTTCCTTTTCTTTCTAACAGGATCTGTGATGTACAGGCCATACTTTTCACAGATGGACTTTTGGTCTGGAAGATAGGATAGCTTAGATACAGAATTTTGGACTTTCATATTTACAGAAAGTCCAATTAATGCTTTAGTGATTAAAGAATAGATTTCCCCCCATGTGTACATTTCATAAGGAAGTTTGAATACTTCCTGCATTTTCAAGTATTCCACAAATTTACTTGGTATGGCTGCCAAGTATACTTGTTTCCACAGAAGATTTTGACTATCCTGGACTTCAAATATTCTTTGAGTCCAATCTTTATGGAACTCTTCATACTCAGACATTCTCCTGCATTTCATGTTCATGAGTATCAGCTCATGTTTATCAACTAATTCAGACTTAGTTCCACACTAGTGCTCAAGAATTGCAGTTGTTAGAGAACCAATCATGTTATTATGGGGAGTTCCATCAGTATGATACACAATATCCCCTTGTTCATCTCTGAGAACCTCAGCTTCCATCTTAGCAATCATAATAGGAGAAGAAATAACTTCCCACCATTTGCTGAGAGTGCCTGTAAAACACTGGATGATGGATTTGCATGTCTCTACTTCTGTCTTTCCTTTCATGCACATAATTTTGTAGGAGACATACATTCTATCTATCATCTGTCTGATCTGGGCTATAGACAAACTGTCAATGTTCCATTCTTGGAACCAATCCTCAACAAATGTTTGTGACTCTGGCAATCTTCCTTTACCTATTAGGTCTGGGGCTGAAGGTCTACTGGTATGATGTGGAAGGTTTTCATATGCAGGGTTTTGGATAGTGACCAGAGAATGATGTTATTTTGAGGATGTTTCTGGTTTATCTTCTTCTGGAGGAAAATGTGAGGGAACCTTTTTTGGATTACTGTCTCAGATGGATTATATACAGGAGACAGTATAGATATAGAAGGGTTTGGAAGGATGAACGGATCAGGGATAGGCTTATCAAGATTGCTATCCTTCTGTCTAATTTCTATCAATGTATTTCCCATCTTAGAGAAAGCTTGTCCCAATCCTTCTATAATTTCTTCATGATTTCTTAGGGACTCTCTGGATTTGCAGGATATTTCACAAAGAGCAGAGTCCATCTTATCCTTTACATCTGTGACCTTTTCTTGAATCTGGTTTACAGAATGGACAATAGTATTTGTGGATACTTGCAGATCTATGATTTGTCATTTCCGAGCATAGTCATTGGTCACAAAAGTATGGGTTGCCATGCCTCTTAGGGCAGTATTAGTCCAGTTAATCTGTTCAGACACAGAATGAACTCTTTTATCAATACCAGAGAGCTGAATAGCTTCCTCGGAAAGAAGCAAAGGAACTGCTTTTACTTGTCGATTGTTATCTTCAAGGACAATGCCCTTGAAGGGAGGAAAAGTGGAATTTGATTCTACAGTTTGTCCTTTAATACTTTTCCACTTGTGTTTGGGAAGATTTTCAGAGCTTTCTCTCATCATCTGAACTACAGCCTTTTGATTTAATTTCTTCCATTCAAAGAAAGAAATCCATAAATTGTTGTCAGATATATATTTCTGCCAGTTTTGGGCTAGCTTTAGTTTTTCTGGATCTGACACAGCTGAGTTAAAGTCATTTGTTTCCGGATTTGTAAACAAATCCCAGTTTAACATTTTCTTGATCCATTTTTCTTCAATAGATCCTTTCTGGCATCCTCTCATAATAGTATGAAATTTGTGGATCTCATCCACAGAGGGTCTTTCCATATCACAGGGCAAAGGGTTGGAAAATCTGCAGTCTGGTATGACTTGGTCACATTGTTATATATACCCTAACCCATATTTTGGAGTGCCAGGAGGTCTCATGCCTTTATATATATCTTGTATTCTGGGATCAAGTGTTTCAATAGTAGGCATGTAATGGATCATTAAACACAATGCAGGTTCTGAAGTAGATGCAATACAATCTACAGTGTTATTTATAGAATGATAACAGACTAAAGAATCCATGAGTATAGTAGAGATTACTATATCTGCACAGGAAAGCAGGGTGTTTAGTCTTGTGTCTTCCCTAAAGAAGATTAGATAGGCTCCTGGCCAACTACTCAGGCAAAAACTAGTAACTCTGTCAAGAGGTTGCAATAGTGGAAACTCTGCCTTTAAAGAGCCCGAGACTACTGATACGACCTCAGAAGTGTGTCGCAAGAGTGGAAACCCTGCCTTTAAAGGGCCTGAGACTCTTGATACAGCACTAGATTCTTATCACCCACACAAAATATTACACAGAAACTATAAAACAGAGCGAATAGATTTTATCAGAATGAAGTTCTAATATCATACCCGGCTCGAAATGAAGTTCTTTGGCTCTGATACCATTTCTTTAGCTGCTCTCGAACAACTAGTCAGTGGCTTCCTCTATCAGAGAATTGAAGCTTGACAATTGCTTTTTGTCTCATGCTTCAATTCTCTGACAGAGGAAGCCACTGACTAGTTGTTTGAGAGCAGCTAAAGAAATGGTATCAGAGCCAAAGAACTTCATTTTGAGTCGGGTATGATATCAGAACTTCATTCTAATAAAAGTTATTCGCTCTATTTTATAGTTTCTGTGTAATATTTTGTGTGGGTGATAATAATTCAGTGTTGTATCAAGAGTCTCGGGCCCTTTAAAGGCAGGGTTTCCACTCTTGCGACACACTTCTGAGGCCGTATTTATTTAGTTGATGTAGATTTTATTTAGTTGTTAGCCCAAATCTTCTTGGAATCAATGAACGGAAAGACATCCAAACTCTCGAACAATATTTTGTGTTTGGTAAATGATAACTTATACATTGTTACACATACTGCATTGATACAGCAAAGTAATAAGAGTATGTTAAGTTTTTAACCAATTCGATATTACAACTCAAATGCAAATTTGTCAATTGCAGAAAATTGTGTCAACTTTTCCATGCCTTTCAAACAATGGGCGTCCACCCGTCCATGAAAATGAAACACGTCCATAAGAACATAAGCCCAAATAATCTAATATGAGTTGTTGTCCATGAGAGATTTATCAACACGTGGAAGTTGCACGTGAGTGTTGACAACAAAGGCATTTTTATTAAACCAATATAATATTATAATTTGTTATAAATATATGAATGCATTATTCTACTTAAAAGATAATTAAATACATCATTAATAATAAATATTTTAATCTATACAATTAAACCATCAACTCAATACACAAATGAAAATCAAACATGTTCAACACACCTCTGTATTATCTTGAGGTCGATACTAGAGAAAAAAAAAAAAGTTGTCTTGAAGTCGACACTAAAGAAACAAGGGAATGGCAGGAGCACTCACTACCTTTTCAAAAAACAAATTGAAATGCTTATCTTTGTATTTCACAAACAGTCAATATAAATACAGAGAGAAAGTATTCAAATACATGTTAGCAAAATAGTTATTGTTTCACCCAATGGCATTTCCAACTTATGAATCTACCATATTGAATCTTATGAATAGCTTGGTTGTCCAACTTATGAATATACCATATTAAATCTTATGAATAGCTTGGTTGTGGAGAATAAGACGATGTCTCGGGAGCAGTTGCATGATATAGAAGAGAAGTTGCACGATATAGAAGAGAAAACAACCCTCGCTTGCAAAAGCTACTGAGAGATAATATAGATTCTATTATTATAAGTTATTTGTGTAATGGATCAACCAACCACTATGTAAAAAACATGACTATCACTATTTAAAAAATATGACTATTAATAGATAGTATTGAACTAGAGTTCCACCGTTAATAATATGATGATCAGCCAAATCATAATTTAGTTTTGAAAAGACCACTATCTCTCTGTGTTTAAAAAAAAAAGATAAGCAGGCTTTCGTTGCCTCTCTGCATTTAATTTTTTAAAGAGCCCGACTTGGACTCTGACATGCCTCTACCCTCCTCGAGCACCTTCTAGGGTTTTTCAAGTTTTGGGTTATCAGTTTAAGGATTGTGTAAGTTTAAAGACACGTGCTCCCTCGTTTATAAACCCATCCTCTTGGTCGAATCTTTGTGTGGTATTTCTGTGATGAATTTGTTTGAACAAAGAAGAAATAAAATATGTGGTTACATACAGTCGAGAGCTTTCCTTCTATTTGTTTATGGTCTCGATTACTGTGTTTAATCCAGCATGATCTTGATTGCATTTAAAGATAAGAAGACACATGTATCAGTTTCACCAAGCTTGATCATGGTTCTGTCAAGTTTAAAAGAGGTTCCTGTGTGTCAATACTGCTCTATTCTCTTCATACATGATATAGTTTTGTGGCTCGTTCCCTTTAAAAGTAAGTCTGTATATACTATTTCACACAGAGAGCAAGATCGGGGTTCTTTTTTTTTGGACATTCACTGTTGTTGTCGATTTCAGATTGTGTCAATGATATGATTGAAGACCTTGTGTTATGATTGGTTCACCGAGCATGCTCTTAAGTATTTCCATGATTTTAAAAGGCACCTGTGTATATTTAAATCAGCCCCGATTTTTTATTAGAGGACAGTGATTGTTGATTGTTTATCTTGGATGTATTATTGTTTCATTACCAAAGACGAATGTTCTAGCATAGATAATAGATATCCTTCTGTATCATCTAGTTTTGTTCTCTTCATACGTCGTATGGGAATCATCGTGCAAACTATCAATTGTTTTAAAAGGAATTCTATATATATTGATGCATGCAGAGATCAATCTCGGGGTTATGTTTTGGGGTTGACTATTATTGTCGATCCATGATTGTTGTGCATGTTTCGTTTGTTTTTAAAAGGGAAAGAGATTAGCATTAGAGCATGCAGTACTATTGAATTGGAAATGTTGCATATGTTATAATACACAGACTGTTCTAAATTGAAGTTTTCTGGGAAATTAAATTGTTATTGAGACAGCAAGTAGTTTGTATACAATTGAGGAACAGTGAATGTTTTGGTCTTGGAAGTGGATGATTTTTGGATTAAATTTGAAACAGATTTATGATAATTGATTGCATTAATTTATTTTATGAACAATATCCATCTAATTCCCTTTAATTTTATCACTTTTTCGCTCATTACAAATCCCCTCACGATCCCAAATTCATTTTGCACACCCTCTTCACTAAAATTAAATTAAAACTCTATATGACAGCGATTAAAAAATAACAAAGAGATAGATGGCAACTGATATGTTTTGGTTGTTGTTGCACAGTCAATTGTTTAATGAATTGTTGAGCAGTAATCGTGTTCTTACT
Source organism: Picea engelmannii (assembly GCA_009831015.1). Lineage (NCBI taxonomy): Eukaryota > Viridiplantae > Streptophyta > Pinopsida > Pinales > Pinaceae > Picea > Picea engelmannii. The sequence goes on from ML806862.1 coordinate 103,477, forward strand.
CCCCAGTCATGATATCACTTTTTCTCTCAATATAATCCCCTCAGATACCCCTGAACCCTACTTCACCCCCTACTCATTGACAATTATTAAATGAATTTTATGGATTGGATTGCATGGGTCTGATGTGATTGTTGAGCCAAAATTTGTTTCATATTAAGAGAATGTCATGTATGGTCTGTTTAAGAAGCTAGTTGCTAATAATTGTTGCATACAGAATGAGTTGCTTTAGCAGAGGAAGTCATGGCCAAAATAATAGGGGCAGAGGGAACTGGAATAGAGGGCCAAGAAGGCCCAAATTCTCAATACATTTCGATGTCGATCCTCAAGAGTTAAACCAGCTCTTTGAAGCTGGATTTTTCAATTGGATTGGACAAGGGATAGTCCAGCCTAGGCCAGAGAGGCCTCCCTTCCAGCCCCAGCATGTCCCTGGTATCCTTGTTCCCCCTCATATTTCTTTGCAACCTGAAGTTCTCGAGAATGACGGATGGTGGGAGATTGTTCACCCAGTAGTCTCCCACCATCGTGGCTGGCCAAATTTGTCGTTACCTCGTCCTCCTCCACCTCTTAACCCAAATGTTCAGATTGTCCCTGCACACTCACCTGTACAGTCCTCCCATGCAAGAAAAATACTCAAAACCAAATCCCACCATATGCATGACAAAGGAAAAGTTGGTGTTGCCCCCTCTTCTCCTTCAAGTGACTCAGCCAAGTCTGTATCATCTCGTATGCACTTGAGAGATGAATGTTCCCATGTAATCAGTGAGATCAAGCCTCAAGGTTCTACACAACCTAAAGCTAATTCAGGGAAGTCAAAAGGGAATAGCAGCAACAAAGGAAAATTTGTCTCTCAAAGTCGCAAATATGGTTTTTTATTATGTTTTATTATTGATTTATTGAGGATAGTGGACCGCTGAAAATTTTGGACAACAAACTAATTTTGGATATTATGGATATTTACATGTTTTGATATAATTTGAAATATAATTGATATTTAAATTTCAAAATGTGGAAATGATTATGGGAGCCACGAGGAGGGATGTGTTTGATTGATTGTCTATTATGTTTATTTTGTTAAGAAATTAAAGGGAGTCACAAGGGGTCCCACTTACCACTTATTATTTAATAAAAGACCCTTTATCATTATTATTATTAATTCTTCCCCTAAACTAAAAGTTAGTTGAGTTTTAGTTAACTTGACTAAATGAGGTAGTTGAACTACTTCAACTAATTTGGAATGAATAAAAGCGAAATGAGAAGGAATAACAAAGGGAGAATAGAAGGAGAAATCATACTAAGGTTTGCTCTTAAGTTTTATTGAGATAGTCTAGTTTTCATTCATTCTTCAATTCATTAAAAACCTAATTCTCGTTTATGACAGTAGGGTCCTATTGTAGACAACAAGGTTCAAAGATGAATCATATCATTCAGACGCTTTTTTTCAGAGGTGTTGATCTATCTTTGATAGTCTGTGTAGACTTGTTTGTTTATGAATTAAATTTCATGACTAATAAAGGATATTGTGCAGAGTCAAGTAGGCAGCAGTCTGTGTCAAGTTCATCCAGATTTTAAAGTTCAGTTTTTACTTCTTGTCAAAGTCCTTTTGTATGGTTTTCATCGGGGATATATAAGTTTGACCTTGGTCCTTGCCCCCCCACAGGGATTTTGTAAAGAGAATGATTATTTTGATTTCTTGGAATGAAATAAAGCAATTGTTATTCTGTCTCATTTGTGTTCATATGTGACTTGGTATTTTTTATTTTGATCTCCATATTTTCTTTTGCAATCTGATATATTCATAAAATCGTATAAAAATGTTATATTTTTCAACAGTCTTGTATTCTAAAAAAACAACCTAAGCCCTTGTAATTAATACTTGTGGATTAGGAAACACCTTTTGAGGCTATAAACATAGGGTAACATTCCCGACCATCTTTCCTTAGCCAAGCAAGATTCGAAAATGCTTGAGTAAGATAAATTCATATATTTTCCTCAACAGGAGATTAGACGATGTATACATTGTTGTAGCAACAAGCCCGGTAACAGGAAGCAAGGTCTATACCATCCCTACATGTACCCACTCGACCTTGGGAAAAAATTACCATGGATTGTGTGGGAGGTTTACCAACCACATGGAAGGAACATTACTATTTATTTGTGGTAGTTGACAGGTTCAGCAAAATGTACATTCTCATGCCTTGTAAAAAGACCATAAAGGGATCGGAAACAACAAACCTTTTCTTTGAACAGGTTTGGTTGCACTTTGGGATACCGAGGAGCATCATCTTAGACAGGGACACCAGATTTCTTAGTGCCTTTTGGACTATATTTTGGGACAAGATGGACACTAAGCTCAAGAGGTCTACAACATTCCATCCACAAACAAATGAGAAGACAAAGTAGTCAATAGGAATTTGGTGCATCTTTTGAGGGGTTACAATCAAAAGCATCTGAAGACCTGGGATGAAAATATGATCTACATACAACACTCTTATAATAGAGAAGTCCAAACTTCTACTAGTAAGTCACATTTTGAAACTTTTTTTGGATACTTGCCACATTCACCCTTGGATTTTATATATGGACAAAAAGGAGGAGTGAGGGAGGACCTCACAGAAGATGCATTAAAAATGGAAAAAAAATGTTGAGAATATCAAGTAGATCCATTTTCAAGTACAAGAGACGTTGAATAAGTCACATGAAAAGTACAAGGCTATACATGACCAGCACAGAACAAAGAGAACATTTAGAAGACAAAGTATGGTTACAATTGAATAAGGCAACTACAAGTTCCCAGTAAGAAGATCAAGGCTCTGTGGCATGGTCCTTTTGAGATAATGGAAAAGGTTGGAGATAATGCCTACAAACTCAACCTACCCCCATACATGCGCATTTACTCAATAGATAATGTGGAGAATCTCAAACTCTTTGCTCCTTCCATGTTGGATTAGGAGGGGGAGTAGGTCGTACCTTCCATAGAGGAATTAGCACCAGATGCTTAGGCAGAGTTGATAGATGACATAGTTTTGTTAAAGAGGTCCAAAAATACAAGATAGGGTCTATTAGCACTAAAAGTCACACTTTGACTGCTAAAGTGTAAGCTCAACACCCATCAGAATGTAAAAGATAATTTTTGTTTTGAATAGGTGGATCAACAAGATGGATAAAGAAATAGAGAGGGCTACAAACTGTAGATCAGTAGGCTACACCAATGGGCAATGAAGTCACAAACATCCTACTCATCGAAGGCACAAAAGATGCTCAACAGAATACAAGATTATATGCTGATAGGTGGAGGAATGAAGAAGGAAAACATAAGATAGAATTTTCACTAAACAAATATCCTCTCAATTTAATGAATCAACAAATACTTGAATATAAACAATGATTGCTGGGTAAAATACAGCAGATCCTCTGTTGCTTAGGGATCCATAAATCATTGACAACCTTTGATCCTCAAATCTTCAATATATTCAAATAAGAAGAAACATAAACAAAAGATTTACAATCTGAAATCACATATCTCATGAGTCTCCAATAGCAGTAATGCTTACAATCTTAAAATACCCACAGGCTTACAAATGAACACACACAGGAAAACTACCTGCTACATCTCTCTCTAGCCTCTCTTGGCTCATCCATCTCGCTTTCTCCAAGAGATATCTCCCTCTTTAAATATAAAATAGCATCCAAATAACCTAAGGAGGTCGAATCCCATCTCCTCCATTGGATTCTAAGCCTTGGAGATAGGTGGCAACAATCAAAGAGACAAAAATCCAACAAACTGTTGATTTTCAGGAATTTGTTGGAAGTCATTAATAAATTGTTTCCACCTCATGCATGAGGCCTTTGATGGAGATAAATCTTAGGTGCATGTGTCCCTTGATATCTAACTGATCTTTGAGAATCCATTCGAACTCTCCTTGACATGTGGCAACCTCCCAACAAGGCGAATATCAAAACCGTGACCGCTATAGGAAATTAGTACGCATCGCCATTGTGCAGAGTACGCATCGCCTACTTCTATATCCAATATCTCTCAAACCAAAACACATTTTGAAAAACTAAGATAGTTTTTTGTTATTTGGAATGTTATGAACAAAAACCTCCTCCAATTTTCAAAAATACATCCTCAACTGCTCATAACCCAAGTTTTAAATTAGTGACTCAAAACTGGCAGAATAACTCTGCACAATTTATCCTCTACCAGAATATTATGCAACGCTTGTAGGTAGCACCCAACTGTGTTTCTGCATGCAATTCGGTAGCATAAATCTGTGGGTGCTCTGATGCTTGAACTTGGATATTGGGAATAACTCAATATAATTTCAATTTTCCCCAAAACAAATAAAAATCCCATAACAATTGTATTCATTTGCCAAAATGAATGATGAAATGTAGATTCTGTTCTCTATGAAATACTAGCTAGCGCCTCTAGGTAGTGCCACTTATGCAATGCTGAGGAATGAACCAATCTTGTGCTAACATAGGCTCCATGGGTGATAGAGTCCTCCCTTTGAGGCTCTAAGAACTCGTGTAGTTTCAGTGCCTTATCCTTTGGGCTTGTGGAGTCATGCTCTCAACCTTTAACCTCTGCAATCTGCTTTGAACTGTGACCTTCAGATGAAACTAAATGAAAATGAAAACTGAAACTGACAAAATGATGAAAATGATGCTTTTTCAGCAAGCTTATTGCACACACCTACTCTAATTATTGAAAAAATGAAGCATTCAACTTACATGAAACAACCAATGAATCCATTTCATCATTTTTTCCACTGTTTGAAGCTTTAAAATGTGCTTCCTTAAGCACCAGAGATAATTCTTACTTGAAGACACGTCAAAGAAACCTCTGGCAATACACTTTCCATTGAATAAATCAATGATCCTAGGCCCACTTTCTGCTTGCAGACAAGCTGCAAATGGATCCTGAAAAACATCATCAATACTTGCCCCTGCAACATTGCTTTGTGTAAAAAGGAAAAGTATTGTATTAGGTCCTTCCTCCACTGTTCTTGGTTGTTGTATAGCTTGTTGATTTTCTGATTCATCCTCAATGCATATGGCCTTGGTCCACTCCTGGTCATGAGGTGTATTAGGAAAAAGGCTTAGTTATGCTTGTCTTTCTTTAATTTCAACCTTTCTCATCCGATCACATGGCATTTGATCTTGGCTGCTTGATGAAACTGAGCTTGTGTCTTCAAGAGGAATAGGGGACTGATAGGGAAGTTCATCACAATTAGAAGTGCTTGGGAAACTAAATTCTTCTATCTTATCTTCTGATTGTGAGGGATATTCATCATAGCTTGGCTTATGGTCCCAATTTCTCAGTTTTTCACCCTCTAAAATTATATTATCATCTTTTTCTTCTTTTTCAGCAACAAAAATATGGCATGAGGGTTGAAACAAGCTATTGTTGCTTTGATGGGAAGGGTACTTTTCTGATGTAAGGTATTCAACAGATTGTTCATGGAAATCATCTTCATAATCATCATACAAAGGTGAATCAATGACCATTTGACTATTAATGGCTGAGGGGACTAGTACAATAGCTGGGACAGCTGGTTGCTCAGGGAAAACATCCTCATAGTCATCAAAACTTGGAAAATCATGGCACATTGGTTCATTAACAATAGGAGGGACTGATAAGCTATGAATTTGGTCATGACAAGCTGCAACACTATTCTCATGATAAACTAAATCTGAATCTAAGATGACCTCTTGACTTAAAGAATCGAGAAAAGGAGGAGACAAGGAAATGATGGATTGTCCATATTGATCTTTCTCTTGGGGACCTAGATTTCGACATGAATGATGCATTTGTTCTTCAAATTTAGGAAAAGCATAATGAAACTCATCATCTAATTCATTCTCTCTACAATCATCCCCTTCATCATCACTGATAGAGGAATCACTTGTTGAATCTTGAATATATGATGCATACCCCTCACAACAATTCTCAAAAAGTCTTTCAGCTAGATACATTTTCTTGCAATGAGAATAAAAAACATCATGAAAGTCCTTCAAAGAGGAAATACTAGAAGCAGGGAGTGTTCTTTACCATTGCCTCGCATCGCCTTCCAATGAATACATGAACATTTTCATCAATATTTCTTCATGATGGATGTCAAGTTGTTGCATCAAAGCATGAAATTCATGAACATGCTCAAAAGGGTTGTCATCGTCACCTTCATAAAATATGGGTAGCAGATCTTACCATTCATCAATTTGAGGCACAGGATGTGGATAACCATCTATGGCTGAGAAATTGAGTGGGGAAAACCTCCTGGCCATGATAGCCTTCATTTCCATTTGATTTGCCTCATCCCCACTGGAGTCACCAACATATTCTGAACAATGGAGTCGCCATGGTGAAAGTGCAGTCTTGAAGGTGTCCAACTTCAATCACCATCTAAAGCTAGAGTTGTGCAATGTCGTTCTTCCCAGGGAGATTTTCAATCTACTCAAATATGTCCCCAACAACGGCGCCAAAAATGTTAGCACTGAAAGTCACACTTTGACTGCTTAAGTGTAAGCTCAGCACCCATCAAAATGTAAAAGATAATTTTTGTTTTGAATAGGTGGATCAACAAGATGGATAAAGAAAGAGAGAGAGTTGCAAACTGTAGATCAGTAGGCTACACCAATGGGCAATGAAGTCACAAACATCCTACTCATTGAAGGCACAAAAGCTGCTCAACAAAATACAAGATTATATGTTGATAGGTGGAGGAATGAAGAAGGAAAACATAAGATAGAATGTTCACTAAACAAAGTTCCTCTCAATTTAATGAATCAACAAATACTTGAATATAAGCAATGATTGTTGGGCAAAATACAGCAGATCCTCTGCTTCTTAGGGATCCATAAATCATTGACAACCTTTGATCCTCAAATATTCAATATATTCAAATAATAAGAAATATAAACAAAAGAGTTACAATCTGGAATCATAGCTCTCATGAGTCTCCAATAGTAGTAATGCTTACAATCCTAAAATGCTCACAGGCTTACAAACGAACACACATAGGAAAACTGCCTGCTACATCTCTCTCTAGCCTCTCTTGGCTCATCCATCCTGCTTTATCCAAGAGATATCTCCCTCTTTAAATAGAAAATAGCATCCAAATAACCTAAGGATATCGAATCCCATCTCCTCCATTGGATTCTAAGCCTTGGAGATAGATGGCAACAATCGAAGAGACAAAAATCCAACAAACTGTTGATTTTCAACAATTTGTTGGAAGTCATTAATAAATTGTTTCCACCTCATGCATGAGGCCTTTGATGGAGCTAAATCTTAGGTCCAGGTGTCCCTTGATATCTAACTGATCCTTGAGAATTCATTTGAACTCTCCTTGACATGTGGCAACCTCCCAACAAGGTGAATATCAAAACCATGACCGCTACAGGAAATTAGTACGCAGCGCCACTGTGAAGAGTACGCAGCGCATACTTCTATATCCAATATCTCTCAAACCAAAACACATTTTGAAAAAATGAGAGAGGTTTTTTTTATTTGGAATGTTATGAACAAAAACCTCCTCGAGTTTTCAAAACTACATCCTCAACTGCTCATAACCCAAGTTTTAAATTAGTGACTCAAAACTGGCAGAATAACTCTGCACAATTTATCCTCTGTCAACATATTACGCAGTGCCTGTAGGTAGCAACCAACTATGTTTCTGCATGAAATTCGGTAGCATAAATCCGTGGGTACTCTGATGCTTGAACTTGGATATTGGGAATAACTCAATATAATTTCAATTTTCCCCAAAACAAATAAAAATCCCATAACAATTGTATTCATTTGCCAAAATGAATGATGAAATGCAGACTATGTTCTCTATGAAATATTAGGTAGCGCATGTAGGTAGCGCCACTTATGAAACACCGAGGCATGAACCAATCTTCTTCTAACAGGGTCAACATGACCTTTGGCAGATTAGATGGAAATGACAACTTCTAGGCAAAGCAAAGTGGTACTTCAGGGAGAAGGTAGAGGAAAATTTTCCTCACCTCATTCCATAAAGATTTGGGGGACCAAAATCCTCCCTAAATGTGGATTTATGATCTAGATTGGATCATTATATTATTTTTCATTTATCTCGGTACTTTCTGGGTGGAAAAATTGGAGGAATCATCTTGCAGGGCCATTTCAATGGTTGGTCCAAATTTGGAAATTTGGGTCCAAAAAATAGTCTAAAATATTTTAGATCCATTTTGAGGCATCAAATGACACATTTTTGGTCCAAACCTTACTATGGAGTAATTTTATGTAATCTACATGTCGATACCTTTCCAATGGTGCAAGAATCATCTCAATTGGAGTTCGTGTGTGAAAGTTATGCCTCTCGCAAGTTGACCTACTGTATTGATCACCATGGTGCGAGTGGATGCCATGTCAGCCTCCATTACTTAGACATGTGGGGCTAGCCTTGTAGTGTAGTTTCTAATAAAATTCTATAAGTTTCAAAACCTTATCACAATTGAGGGTTGAGGAAGTCAAAAACCTACTCCTACATGGTTATCAGGCTATGTTAAATACTAGGCCGCTAGGAGGAGAAGAGGTTCATTTCTATGTTATCATATTTAGTTCCATAGCAGAGCAAAACAACTGAGAGTGGGAAATTAGAGAGCATAACAAATGGGGTTAATGTTCTTTAGCAGTATAACAGGCCACAAGTCTCAGGTAACTCCACAGAGAGTACCTTCTCATTTGTACTTTCATTATTTCCATACCATAGAAAAGAGAGCAGATCAGTCTTGCCTTCTAGTTTGGTTTTCTCCTGTAAGGGTTTCCCAGAGAAAATATTTGTGTTATTGTGTGGATGGTGTGTGATTGTATTTCATTTTTCTCTATTTTCCGCATTTTATCTATTTCATGCATAAGAAAAAAATTAGTAACTAAATATTATGGAACCTAAAGGAATTTAACCTTCGTAGTGTAGATTTCAGTTTCATTTCTTAGATATATCGTGACAAACTATTCCAGTGGAATATTCACGGTAGTTTAAAGATCACTATACTAGTGCTATCACTTTTTAACCTAGATTTATGGATACTTTTTTGTAGGAGACAACCCATCACAACATGTTTTCTTACATTAATATGGATGAATTTGTTAACGATCCTATAGTTGAGATACCTAGAGGAAGATTAGGTAGTTTGATTTATGACTTCAAACTTTTGGTACCTCTCCACGATCATTATTACCAAGGTGAACGTATCTATATAATCTATATATGATGCATCAGTTATTGCAATGGTCCTTAAAGGACAATCACTATAAGTTCCTTTAGGGATGGTTCATTAAGTCCCATCACCAAAGCTAGTTTCAACAACACTATGAGGGACATTAAAGGATTGTCACCAATTGATCATTCAACACAAATTACAACCAACATGTTTGCAGTAATGTTATGGGTCTTTGTTTGTTTCAATTTCCATTTAGGCTATAAAAATTTTCATTACATTGTGCAAGTTAGCCTTACTACCTTAGGTGGTATTTCAACAAGGCCCTGATCTTCCTCTCACATCATTGAAGTCACTCTCAAATAGGATCATTTGTTATGAACCAACACCTTGAGAATGATAAAAAGTCGGTGAATAATAGTCCAATTCTAGGGGAAAACCTCCTTTTACAATATATTTAATGTACAAGATGAGATAAGATGGTCCTAAGACTAGGTCTCTTTGGTATATATATAGGTAAGGGCTTAATTATAATGAAAGGGCTTATATATATATTGGTATATATATAGATAAGAGGGTCCTAAGACTAGGTCTCTTTGGAAAAGGGTGTAATTATAATGAAAGGGTAAAATGAAGGGCTCTAACATACATACAAATATAACACTAGAAATGTAATAATTCAATATCTAGGGCTTAATAAAGGGTTTTATACTTAACATGGGGCTTTGTCTAGGGATTAACATGCCCCTCCCCTTCAAACAAGTGTTGTCCTCAACACTTGACTAACTACGAGTATTTCTACATGAAGAACTCATCTTCCCATGTGACATCTTCCACTGGTAGGTTTTCCATTTGACGAGTTACTCCTTAATTTCTTGATTTTGTAGTCAATTAATCCTTGTTTCAAGGATTGGTTTTTATTCTACTATGATTTCCCTTCTTCAGTAATCTCTAGTTAAATAGTTTGGATTGGTATCTTGTCACCAATTACCTTCTTTAAACAAGAAACATGGAAGACTATATGTACACGTGAAGATGGAGGCAGCTTCAATTTGTAAGGCATACTTCCAATCCTTTACAATACCTTATAGGGGCCCTAATATTTCGGTGCTAATTTATTGTCCTTCTTTTTTTGCTTGAGGGACATTTGTTTATATGGTTGTAGCCTCAAAAATATCCAATCCACCACTTCGAATTCTCATTCACTATGATGTTGATCTGCTTGTTGTTTCATCCTATTTTGTGCCATAACCAAATTGTCCTTCAATAGTTTTAGAACCTCTTTTTGGTTCCCTATGTGGTCCTCCACTACCTGAACCTTTGTAGTCCCTTTCAAGGGAGATGTGATGGATGGAGGATTATATCCATGAAGTGCCAGAAATAAGGACATTTTTTATGAAGTATGGAAGTATGTGTTGTACCATCGTTCTGCCAAGGGTAACAACTTGACCATTGTGTATGTTGATTATATGCAAAGCAACGAAGATATCCTTCTAGACATTTGTTCATAATATCATTTTCCCCATCGAATCAAGGATGGTAAGATGAGTTGTGAGATAATTGGGTACCCAAATAAGAAAATAATTCAGTCCAAACATTTCCAGTGAAAATTGGATCTCTATCACTTACGATAATCTTAGGGACTCCATGTATCTTTTGAACTCTTTCCATGAATGTCACGACTATTGTACTTGTTTTAAAAGGATGAAACATAGTTATCAACTTATCGATAACTCTACAGAGTTCTCATTTTGGGGGGGGGGTCCAATTTTTTACCCTGTTTTTTTTTAAATGGTGCTACCGGTAGCAAACCCCAACACACACACCCCCCCCGGGCCCGCCCCTCCCTCCCTTTTTAGGTGGTTTTTCGATATTTAATTTTTTGTTTATGCACAATGTTTCCACAATATTTTTTTAAATGCCTCTTTTCATCTATTTTCATTTTTTTCTAATTTTTTTTATTATTATTCAAGAGTGTTTTTAGTCATTTTCCATGCTTCTTTCAATCTTAAAAATATTTGTTACCATTTATTTTTTTTGAATTTATGATTTTTCATATAATTGTGTCTCCTTAATTTATTTGTTGTTCCATACTTTTAAAATATAGTGGAAAACATCATTTTTAACACATTGTTTACCTTTACTTCAATACATAGAAAAAAATTGTAGTTAAATAAATAACACTATTTTTGGATATTTAGCAAAAAAATATAAATCTTATAGCCATATATAATAAAAAAACCTATACATTTTGGTTCCTATTCCTTTAAAATATCATGTCAAATAAAGCATTTTTATGGACATTATTGAACAAAAAAAATCAAAATTTTATAAAAAAAATTAACATTTTCTTTCATATTTTCATACATTTGAAGTAAAAAATTGACAACATTTAATAAAACAATTCATAGTATACTAGTTCACATACAAATAAAATGAAAAAAAAAAAAAAAAACAATAAAAAGATTCATCACAAAATAACAATAGATACATCTTCATTCTTATTTTAAAATATGAAAGTCAAAACATTACAATCATAACTCATCAAAAATTTGCAAAATTGAGCATCGTCTTCAAGGGCATATTAAAACTAATCAACAATATCATATATCCCAAATTTATCATTCTCAACAGACACATTATCATCTTCTTCGACATCATTTTGTGCTTCCATCGTGTCATTTTGTTCTTCCATTAGCTCTTTGATATCTGCAAGTTCTCCAAAGTGATCCTTTCCAATCATTCCTCCTAATGATACTTGAGGTTCCTTTGACATTTTTTCCACCTTTGATTCACTAAAATCTCCTTCCCTCAAGCCAACTTCTTGCATTTCATCTGGAAGAGATGGAATAACATTAATTTTCTGTTGAATAAAATTGCACTGCATTGGTCACTTTCAATGGCTATGCAATTTCTTCCTTTATGTAAGCAACACACTAATGTTGTACCTAATAACCAATTACAAAATAAATAATGAAGTTAAATACTATAAAAAAAAAACATAAATTAAAAATAATAAAAGACTGAATTGTGATTTCATAAATATTAGATCATAATTCTTACCTGAACTCGAGAACAAATCCAAAACCCATTCTCCTTCATTTAAAAATATATTTATAAGATAATTAATTAATGCTTGTGGTTTTTGATAAATGTTAACCATATCTCCTTTCAAATCATTTTTCTCATATGTTAGTTTTCTAACCACAACATTATATACCAATAAAATACTAGGAGTCTCTCCATCCTTTACATTAACAGGAATAGAATTATAAGAATCATCTTTTGTCCAGGTTGTAAGATGTAAACTCTCAAAATCACATTTAAATGATCTCTATTGGAGATCTGAATATTAGGCTTGTGCTTGCAACATAAATAAGTGCAAATTCAATTAACTTGTGAATTAATAAAATTGTTTTCTAATCTTAATTGTTAAACATACACTTTCAATATTTTACCAAATAAACTGCATCACTATCTTTTATTTTCCCTTGAAGCTTGATTGTACTAATCATTGTTGTGTGTCCGAATGAAATACCAAAAATCTCCAAAATGATGATGTTGTGACTTCTGTATATCCCATAATCACTTTATTGAAATCTTGGTAAGTATAAGGCTTGGTATCATATCCAATGTTTTGGATATTATAACCATGAGGGATATCCGCAATAACTAGGAAGTATTCTTTTTTAGGAACAATACTTGCAAGTTGTTCACAATCACCTAATATCACTTTATATTGAACAGTGTCAAGCCCATTCCAAATGTAGTGATAAAAGGTGTCATCAAGTTCAACAATTTGAACACGTCTCCTTATTTCTCTTTCAAACTCGGATTTTTGAATATAACTTTTGAAGGTTTCAAGTACTCCATCTGCATTTTTCTTTGGCGTCTCTAATGAAACAAATAAACATATAGTTATATATCTATAACTATTAAAATATAAATAAATTAACTTACAAACGAATAATATGAATGTAATAAAGCAACATACATTATTGAATGCAACAAAAAATTGTTCAATATTGTTGTAGAGCTTGAATCTGGATAGTTGAGTTTAACATCATCCCAACTTTCTTCATTCAACATCTTAACCATTTCTTATTGTATTTTCATATACACCTTGTGACTAAATAAAATAAAGTAAATAATGTTATAATGATATATATAATAAAATACTTAGAACATTGATATGTTAAACTGAAAAAATTAATGTTCTTGTCCTAACATAAATAAAAATAACTCAACAAAATTACTTTTTAAATTCATCACACAATTCTTCCATTGAAAATTTTCCTAACCTTACATGTGACAATATAGCTATGATAAGTTTCTCATCCTTCACTCCTTGTTTTGTTCTCCAAGTTGTTATAGTCATGTCTGGAAGATTTTTTATTTCAGGACATGTCTTACTTGTGCCACATATCAATGGTTTATCCTTCTAAATTCTCTGATTTTTTATACTCATATTTTCCCATAGGGTGAAGATCTCATCTATCAAATCTCATACATGTATAGTTCTAAATCCCAATTGAAAATGGCTATTCACATCTCTAAATACATCACTTCCTTTGCGATTTATTTCTTTTTCATTTTGATCATCAAGTGGGAATCATATTTCCATACAACATTGTTTCCTAAACTTGGCATCAACATTTGATCTCTCCCCACGACATATTTCAGAAAACTCATTATGGATAAATATCACCCTTTGAATGAAAGTCATGGAAATTTTGTACTCATTGTCTGTTTTATGATCCCATGCCAATAACTTTGCTTCTGAATCTATTAAACCAACATAAATTATGCATTTGATTGCCTCAAAAAGAGGATTATTGGGATATTCTTGCATCAATTCTCTGTTAGCCTTTGCAGAATGATTTCCTCCAATCACATAATATTTGTAGTCAAAAAAATTTGATCTATCAAATTATTCCCTCCTAGGAACTCCCATTGGGTCAACAAGAACTAAGTAGTCAACCACATGTGCATATGGATTGTACCTAATCAATGCTTTCAAATTGTGAATATGGAAATGATGCGGTTTTCTAATTTGATATTTTTCTTTCCCTTCTGTGGGTTTATAAAGTTGTTTCACATTCAACTAAAATGTATGGCCATCATCAACTAAGTTCGTCGTGTTCAATCTATTTTGAATGGCATTTTGTGTTTTTTTCAAAATACCATCCTCTAGATCAACACTTGGTGTTATTATTTTTTATGTTACCTTTAGGAATTTCACTATAATACTCAGAGCTAACGATGGCTTCTTGAACATCATCAACAACATTTGCTTTCTTCCTTTTGTGATTTAAATGGGTTTTATCTAAATTAATGATTTCTTCATAATCAATAGGAATGGACTCATCATCATCCATCACTCTTTTATGTTTATATTGTTTATTCTTTTTGCGAAAAGGAGTGATAACCTCATTGGGACTAATCTCAATAAAATATTCATCTGGAGTTTCCTCATTTTCAAATGTAACCCTTTTAGGATTTCTAGAATGATGACTTTTCTTTCTTCTTTCATGTTCTTCAGTGTCTACTCTTGCAGCTTCAACCTTCGTTACTTTTTGTTTATTTTTCCTTCATTCTTGTGTCTTTTCAATATGAAAAGCATTGATGGCATCCATGATATTATTCTTTGTAGAGTAAATCCCCACTAACATATGTAAAAGTCGTTCAGCAAAATCGTGTAAAAATAAAATATAACATTTGCATGTTAAATAAAATTAAAAATTATCATGATACTAAAAATAATAGACGATACAAAAATAAAAATAAAAATAAAACTTGCATTGCCTTTCTCAATGTCATCGATGATGGATGCACATAATTCTATAAAACATTCATTCTTCTTATAATTGTTCAATTTGAAACAATATCCAATGTTGATATAAGTTTTGTCTTGTTTGATGAGTGCATAAACAATATTTGTGCTTGGCACCAAACATATATCTCGTAACAAGCCAAGTCCATGATAATTTCCTTGCACATGTTATAATTTGGCACAATACAAATATATATGATATCCATTGTTTTCTTTCTTGTTTTTAACAAACCAAGAATATTCCAGTTTGTTTTCACCTTCCAGAGATTTCCACTCTCTAACATTCTTCATTGCCCTTGACAGCTCAGGTGTTGTACTATCAATTTGTTGTCGTTGCAATTTTGGATGCCATTATTGCAGGTCGTGATCCAGATATATTCATAGATAATCTATTTCCTGCCATTTATCCTATAGAAAAAAAAGAAAAAAAAAATAGGCCTTTTGCATTATAATAAACTAAAAAAAAAACATTGAATATAAGAACTAAGTTAAAAAAAATTAAACAAATTTTGACTCATGGAATTATTGGGTCGATGTCGAGACCAAGCCTTGGTGTCCAGGGGCTAAGGCGATGCCCAACATTGCATCAGCCCAGCCAGCCCCACAGTCAAGCCCTGGGCACGGGACTAGGCAAGGACCATGACTTGGTCGTCGGGGGGGGCAACCCCGTGGCCAAGTTGTGGGCACAACCACGGCTTGGCCATAGGGCTAGTCGGTCTAGGGAGATGTCAGACATCACCTCAGAGGGCTTGGTCGTGGGGGCTGGGGTGATGTCGAGCATCGCCCCAGCACCCCCCATGGCCAAGCCCCTGGCATCGTCCCGAGCACCCCCATAGGCTAAATCACGATCTTGCATGGGATGGGAATTCCGCCCAGTAACCACCATGGGCCAAAACTAAAAAAAAAAATAAGTAAAAAACAATTAAAAAAAAGGCAATTTTTTCTACAAAACTATACCTAAATATGCCTTTTTTTTCTTCTTTTTTCCTAAAAATATTAAGAATTTTGTTAAAATTTCTTTGAAAAAAGCCTCAATTTTTTTAAAAAGTTGTGATTTTTTTAGAAAAAATTAGAAAACATCTAAAAACATTTAGGTTTTTTATAATTTTTGCATGAAAAATTCTTATGTGATTTAAATATGATCTTAGAAATGTTGTTTTGGTAAATGGTAAGAATTTAAAAAATAACTAACCTCTGAAATTCTAGATTCTCCTCGAATGTCTTCTCGATGTTTCTCCCTTCTACCTTGCTCCAAATTATTTAACGAATACTGCCCAAGATTTCACACAATATAAAAAGACAAAACAAACTGTGTATATATAACACAGATTATATAAATTACTATTAGTATAACGAATGTGGGATAAATAAAAATGAAGAAGATTATCTACATATATACCTAAAATTATACGGATCATCGCTATGTTTAATGAATGTGGGATAAATAGACAAACATGAGAAATATTGTAATTAACAAATAAATAACGAAATAAAAGAGTAAAAGTTGTTTTTAATTTTGAAGGGAAAATAATAAAAGGAAAAATTGGGGGGAAATTTTAGAGGGAAAAAATTGAGGGGGAAATTTTGGGAGGGAAAAATTTGAGGGTGAGCATTTGTATCACTCTATGCTCTTAGTGAGAAGTGATGGCTTTGTCCCATAAAGAAGATTTTATTTCTGAGGCATCAACAAATTGTTTGTGTACCTCTTCTGTTGGGACTAGTAAATGTGATGGGAATGCTTGTAATGCAAATGAGGCGTCGTATTTTTCAGCTAATCAGAAGTTTGATCATATTGTAAGCAATGTTATTCAGCATGTTCCTCAAGAAAGTCCTAAATCATAGAACTTTGAAGGCATCGATGATAGAGAGGAGGAATGTGATGGTGATCAATCTATTCAACAGTTTAGTAGTAATGAAAATAATCAAAATGTAGGTCGAAGTGGAGATTATGATCAACGTTTAAATGATTGGGATGATAATTTTCCTCCAAGTGAGGATTTTCAAGGTACCGATGAAGATTACCAAGGCACCAATGAATATGATGAAGAATTTCCCTCAAGTGGAAATTTTAAAAGTAGTGAAGATGATTATGACAATGGTGGACACTATTTTCTGAGTGGGGAATTTAAAGACAACAATGTTGGTGATGATGAATTTCCTCCAAGTGAGGATTTTGAAGGTACTAATGAAGATTTTCCTCCAAGTGAGGATTTCCAAGGCACAAATGAGGACGATGAAGAATTCCCCCCAAGTGGGTATTTTAAAAGTAGTGATGATAATTATGGAAATGGTGGACAGTCTTTCTCGAATGGGGAATTTAAAGGAAGTAATGTTGGTGATGATGATTTTCCTCAAAGTGGGGATTTTCAAGGTATCGATGAGGACGATAAAGATTTTCCTCAAAATGAGGATTTTCAAACTAGTAATGAGGATGATGAAGAATTTCCCTCAAGTGGGGATTTTCAAAGTAGTGAAGATGATTATGCCATTGGTAGACACTCTTTCCCAAGTGAGAAACTAAAAGGAAACAATGTTGATGATGATGATTTTCCTCCAAGTGAGGATTTTCAACATATTGATGAAGATTTTCAAGGCACTAAGAAGGATGATGAAAAATTTCCCTCAAGTGGGGATTTTGAAAGCAATGAAGATGATTATGTCAATGGTGGACACAATGTTGATGATGATTTTCCTCCAAATGAGGATTTTCAAGGCACCGATGACGATGATGGAAAATTTTCTCCAAGTGAGAATATTAATGATATTGATAGTCTTATGGGTGATGATGATTTTACTTCAAGTGAATATTTTCATGGAAGATCCAATGGCATTGGTGAGGATGGTAATCATTTTTCTAGTGATTTTGATATTCCTCTCATCAACGAGATTATCAATGAAGATAATGGAACTAGGAATGAAGATCGTGTCCTCAACCATTCAGTTACAACAAATCAAGATGATAGACATTCTCTTGTTCATTCTCCTGACAATGTTTTGTTTGATATTCCTTCTAGTCATGAGGAAAATCCTTCTAGTGAAGATGATGAAATAGTGGAGACATTGCAAAGAAACATAGTGTCTAGGATCGGGACTAGACCTTTTTATATCAATCCAAATCATTCTAGTTATACAAGGTCTAGGAAAGAATTTATCACTAAATCAATTTTCATAAGTGAATTGACTTCAAGTGAATGTTGTCAAAAGAATTGTTTGAAAAGCATGGACTACATGTATGCCTTGAATAAAAGGAAGACATATTTGTCAATGAATAAGATCATGAAAAAATCATATTTGATGGGGTGCATGATATCCACCAAGATATGATATGATTATCGCATTGGAAATATTTTATTTTGCATAAAGGCTTTCAAAAAAATTCACTCAATTGGTAATCTTCGTCTATCAAGAATCCAGATAAGGTTGGAAAAAGATTCTTCATTTTATTCAAAGGTACATCATAGATGAAAGAGTGGGTCATTGACAAATATTACATTTTCATGGATGCGTGATTCCTTTTCCAAACATGAAGAGTGTATGTTAGATAGAGACACAATACATATTCCAGATAATTTCTAAAGGAGGGAAATCTACAACTTGTACAAAGGATATGTTGAAGGTGTTGAAGGAAATGGTAATTTTATTACATATGCATATTTACAAGAATATGGAAGAAACAATTCAACAATGTTTGTATTCCTAATAAGTCAATGATGGGGATTTGCAGTATATGTGCTACTCTTAAATCAAGAAGAGATAAATTTGAAGGGGTAGAAAGAGGTATGTATTTACTATTTTTTTTTT
>ML806862.1:122402-144563 GCA_009831015.1 Picea engelmannii
TTCCAGTGGAATATTCACGGTAGTTTAAAGATCACTATACTAGTGCTATCACTTTTTAACCTAGATTTATGGATACTTTTTTGTAGGAGACAACCCATCACAACATGTTTTCTTACATTAATATGGATGAATTTGTTAACGATCCTATAGTTGAGATACCTAGAGGAAGATTAGGTAGTTTGATTTATGACTTCAAACTTTTGGTACCTCTCCACGATCATTATTACCAAGGTGAACGTATCTATATAATCTATATATGATGCATCAGTTATTGCAATGGTCCTTAAAGGACAATCACTATAAGTTCCTTTAGGGATGGTTCATTAAGTCCCATCACCAAAGCTAGTTTCAACAACACTATGAGGGACATTAAAGGATTGTCACCAATTGATCATTCAACACAAATTACAACCAACATGTTTGCAGTAATGTTATGGGTCTTTGTTTGTTTCAATTTCCATTTAGGCTATAAAAATTTTCATTACATTGTGCAAGTTAGCCTTACTACCTTAGGTGGTATTTCAACAAGGCCCTGATCTTCCTCTCACATCATTGAAGTCACTCTCAAATAGGATCATTTGTTATGAACCAACACCTTGAGAATGATAAAAAGTCGGTGAATAATAGTCCAATTCTAGGGGAAAACCTCCTTTTACAATATATTTAATGTACAAGATGAGATAAGATGGTCCTAAGACTAGGTCTCTTTGGTATATATATAGGTAAGGGCTTAATTATAATGAAAGGGCTTATATATATATTGGTATATATATAGATAAGAGGGTCCTAAGACTAGGTCTCTTTGGAAAAGGGTGTAATTATAATGAAAGGGTAAAATGAAGGGCTCTAACATACATACAAATATAACACTAGAAATGTAATAATTCAATATCTAGGGCTTAATAAAGGGTTTTATACTTAACATGGGGCTTTGTCTAGGGATTAACATGCCCCTCCCCTTCAAACAAGTGTTGTCCTCAACACTTGACTAACTACGAGTATTTCTACATGAAGAACTCATCTTCCCATGTGACATCTTCCACTGGTAGGTTTTCCATTTGACGAGTTACTCCTTAATTTCTTGATTTTGTAGTCAATTAATCCTTGTTTCAAGGATTGGTTTTTATTCTACTATGATTTCCCTTCTTCAGTAATCTCTAGTTAAATAGTTTGGATTGGTATCTTGTCACCAATTACCTTCTTTAAACAAGAAACATGGAAGACTATATGTACACGTGAAGATGGAGGCAGCTTCAATTTGTAAGGCATACTTCCAATCCTTTACAATACCTTATAGGGGCCCTAATATTTCGGTGCTAATTTATTGTCCTTCTTTTTTTGCTTGAGGGACATTTGTTTATATGGTTGTAGCCTCAAAAATATCCAATCCACCACTTCGAATTCTCATTCACTATGATGTTGATCTGCTTGTTGTTTCATCCTATTTTGTGCCATAACCAAATTGTCCTTCAATAGTTTTAGAACCTCTTTTTGGTTCCCTATGTGGTCCTCCACTACCTGAACCTTTGTAGTCCCTTTCAAGGGAGATGTGATGGATGGAGGATTATATCCATGAAGTGCCAGAAATAAGGACATTTTTTATGAAGTATGGAAGTATGTGTTGTACCATCGTTCTGCCAAGGGTAACAACTTGACCATTGTGTATGTTGATTATATGCAAAGCAACGAAGATATCCTTCTAGACATTTGTTCATAATATCATTTTCCCCATCGAATCAAGGATGGTAAGATGAGTTGTGAGATAATTGGGTACCCAAATAAGAAAATAATTCAGTCCAAACATTTCCAGTGAAAATTGGATCTCTATCACTTACGATAATCTTAGGGACTCCATGTATCTTTTGAACTCTTTCCATGAATGTCACGACTATTGTACTTGTTTTAAAAGGATGAAACATAGTTATCAACTTATCGATAACTCTACAGAGTTCTCATTTTGGGGGGGGGGTCCAATTTTTTACCCTGTTTTTTTTTAAATGGTGCTACCGGTAGCAAACCCCAACACACACACCCCCCCCGGGCCCGCCCCTCCCTCCCTTTTTAGGTGGTTTTTCGATATTTAATTTTTTGTTTATGCACAATGTTTCCACAATATTTTTTTAAATGCCTCTTTTCATCTATTTTCATTTTTTTCTAATTTTTTTTATTATTATTCAAGAGTGTTTTTAGTCATTTTCCATGCTTCTTTCAATCTTAAAAATATTTGTTACCATTTATTTTTTTTGAATTTATGATTTTTCATATAATTGTGTCTCCTTAATTTATTTGTTGTTCCATACTTTTAAAATATAGTGGAAAACATCATTTTTAACACATTGTTTACCTTTACTTCAATACATAGAAAAAAATTGTAGTTAAATAAATAACACTATTTTTGGATATTTAGCAAAAAAATATAAATCTTATAGCCATATATAATAAAAAAACCTATACATTTTGGTTCCTATTCCTTTAAAATATCATGTCAAATAAAGCATTTTTATGGACATTATTGAACAAAAAAAATCAAAATTTTATAAAAAAAATTAACATTTTCTTTCATATTTTCATACATTTGAAGTAAAAAATTGACAACATTTAATAAAACAATTCATAGTATACTAGTTCACATACAAATAAAATGAAAAAAAAAAAAAAAAACAATAAAAAGATTCATCACAAAATAACAATAGATACATCTTCATTCTTATTTTAAAATATGAAAGTCAAAACATTACAATCATAACTCATCAAAAATTTGCAAAATTGAGCATCGTCTTCAAGGGCATATTAAAACTAATCAACAATATCATATATCCCAAATTTATCATTCTCAACAGACACATTATCATCTTCTTCGACATCATTTTGTGCTTCCATCGTGTCATTTTGTTCTTCCATTAGCTCTTTGATATCTGCAAGTTCTCCAAAGTGATCCTTTCCAATCATTCCTCCTAATGATACTTGAGGTTCCTTTGACATTTTTTCCACCTTTGATTCACTAAAATCTCCTTCCCTCAAGCCAACTTCTTGCATTTCATCTGGAAGAGATGGAATAACATTAATTTTCTGTTGAATAAAATTGCACTGCATTGGTCACTTTCAATGGCTATGCAATTTCTTCCTTTATGTAAGCAACACACTAATGTTGTACCTAATAACCAATTACAAAATAAATAATGAAGTTAAATACTATAAAAAAAAAACATAAATTAAAAATAATAAAAGACTGAATTGTGATTTCATAAATATTAGATCATAATTCTTACCTGAACTCGAGAACAAATCCAAAACCCATTCTCCTTCATTTAAAAATATATTTATAAGATAATTAATTAATGCTTGTGGTTTTTGATAAATGTTAACCATATCTCCTTTCAAATCATTTTTCTCATATGTTAGTTTTCTAACCACAACATTATATACCAATAAAATACTAGGAGTCTCTCCATCCTTTACATTAACAGGAATAGAATTATAAGAATCATCTTTTGTCCAGGTTGTAAGATGTAAACTCTCAAAATCACATTTAAATGATCTCTATTGGAGATCTGAATATTAGGCTTGTGCTTGCAACATAAATAAGTGCAAATTCAATTAACTTGTGAATTAATAAAATTGTTTTCTAATCTTAATTGTTAAACATACACTTTCAATATTTTACCAAATAAACTGCATCACTATCTTTTATTTTCCCTTGAAGCTTGATTGTACTAATCATTGTTGTGTGTCCGAATGAAATACCAAAAATCTCCAAAATGATGATGTTGTGACTTCTGTATATCCCATAATCACTTTATTGAAATCTTGGTAAGTATAAGGCTTGGTATCATATCCAATGTTTTGGATATTATAACCATGAGGGATATCCGCAATAACTAGGAAGTATTCTTTTTTAGGAACAATACTTGCAAGTTGTTCACAATCACCTAATATCACTTTATATTGAACAGTGTCAAGCCCATTCCAAATGTAGTGATAAAAGGTGTCATCAAGTTCAACAATTTGAACACGTCTCCTTATTTCTCTTTCAAACTCGGATTTTTGAATATAACTTTTGAAGGTTTCAAGTACTCCATCTGCATTTTTCTTTGGCGTCTCTAATGAAACAAATAAACATATAGTTATATATCTATAACTATTAAAATATAAATAAATTAACTTACAAACGAATAATATGAATGTAATAAAGCAACATACATTATTGAATGCAACAAAAAATTGTTCAATATTGTTGTAGAGCTTGAATCTGGATAGTTGAGTTTAACATCATCCCAACTTTCTTCATTCAACATCTTAACCATTTCTTATTGTATTTTCATATACACCTTGTGACTAAATAAAATAAAGTAAATAATGTTATAATGATATATATAATAAAATACTTAGAACATTGATATGTTAAACTGAAAAAATTAATGTTCTTGTCCTAACATAAATAAAAATAACTCAACAAAATTACTTTTTAAATTCATCACACAATTCTTCCATTGAAAATTTTCCTAACCTTACATGTGACAATATAGCTATGATAAGTTTCTCATCCTTCACTCCTTGTTTTGTTCTCCAAGTTGTTATAGTCATGTCTGGAAGATTTTTTATTTCAGGACATGTCTTACTTGTGCCACATATCAATGGTTTATCCTTCTAAATTCTCTGATTTTTTATACTCATATTTTCCCATAGGGTGAAGATCTCATCTATCAAATCTCATACATGTATAGTTCTAAATCCCAATTGAAAATGGCTATTCACATCTCTAAATACATCACTTCCTTTGCGATTTATTTCTTTTTCATTTTGATCATCAAGTGGGAATCATATTTCCATACAACATTGTTTCCTAAACTTGGCATCAACATTTGATCTCTCCCCACGACATATTTCAGAAAACTCATTATGGATAAATATCACCCTTTGAATGAAAGTCATGGAAATTTTGTACTCATTGTCTGTTTTATGATCCCATGCCAATAACTTTGCTTCTGAATCTATTAAACCAACATAAATTATGCATTTGATTGCCTCAAAAAGAGGATTATTGGGATATTCTTGCATCAATTCTCTGTTAGCCTTTGCAGAATGATTTCCTCCAATCACATAATATTTGTAGTCAAAAAAATTTGATCTATCAAATTATTCCCTCCTAGGAACTCCCATTGGGTCAACAAGAACTAAGTAGTCAACCACATGTGCATATGGATTGTACCTAATCAATGCTTTCAAATTGTGAATATGGAAATGATGCGGTTTTCTAATTTGATATTTTTCTTTCCCTTCTGTGGGTTTATAAAGTTGTTTCACATTCAACTAAAATGTATGGCCATCATCAACTAAGTTCGTCGTGTTCAATCTATTTTGAATGGCATTTTGTGTTTTTTTCAAAATACCATCCTCTAGATCAACACTTGGTGTTATTATTTTTTATGTTACCTTTAGGAATTTCACTATAATACTCAGAGCTAACGATGGCTTCTTGAACATCATCAACAACATTTGCTTTCTTCCTTTTGTGATTTAAATGGGTTTTATCTAAATTAATGATTTCTTCATAATCAATAGGAATGGACTCATCATCATCCATCACTCTTTTATGTTTATATTGTTTATTCTTTTTGCGAAAAGGAGTGATAACCTCATTGGGACTAATCTCAATAAAATATTCATCTGGAGTTTCCTCATTTTCAAATGTAACCCTTTTAGGATTTCTAGAATGATGACTTTTCTTTCTTCTTTCATGTTCTTCAGTGTCTACTCTTGCAGCTTCAACCTTCGTTACTTTTTGTTTATTTTTCCTTCATTCTTGTGTCTTTTCAATATGAAAAGCATTGATGGCATCCATGATATTATTCTTTGTAGAGTAAATCCCCACTAACATATGTAAAAGTCGTTCAGCAAAATCGTGTAAAAATAAAATATAACATTTGCATGTTAAATAAAATTAAAAATTATCATGATACTAAAAATAATAGACGATACAAAAATAAAAATAAAAATAAAACTTGCATTGCCTTTCTCAATGTCATCGATGATGGATGCACATAATTCTATAAAACATTCATTCTTCTTATAATTGTTCAATTTGAAACAATATCCAATGTTGATATAAGTTTTGTCTTGTTTGATGAGTGCATAAACAATATTTGTGCTTGGCACCAAACATATATCTCGTAACAAGCCAAGTCCATGATAATTTCCTTGCACATGTTATAATTTGGCACAATACAAATATATATGATATCCATTGTTTTCTTTCTTGTTTTTAACAAACCAAGAATATTCCAGTTTGTTTTCACCTTCCAGAGATTTCCACTCTCTAACATTCTTCATTGCCCTTGACAGCTCAGGTGTTGTACTATCAATTTGTTGTCGTTGCAATTTTGGATGCCATTATTGCAGGTCGTGATCCAGATATATTCATAGATAATCTATTTCCTGCCATTTATCCTATAGAAAAAAAAGAAAAAAAAAATAGGCCTTTTGCATTATAATAAACTAAAAAAAAAACATTGAATATAAGAACTAAGTTAAAAAAAATTAAACAAATTTTGACTCATGGAATTATTGGGTCGATGTCGAGACCAAGCCTTGGTGTCCAGGGGCTAAGGCGATGCCCAACATTGCATCAGCCCAGCCAGCCCCACAGTCAAGCCCTGGGCACGGGACTAGGCAAGGACCATGACTTGGTCGTCGGGGGGGGCAACCCCGTGGCCAAGTTGTGGGCACAACCACGGCTTGGCCATAGGGCTAGTCGGTCTAGGGAGATGTCAGACATCACCTCAGAGGGCTTGGTCGTGGGGGCTGGGGTGATGTCGAGCATCGCCCCAGCACCCCCCATGGCCAAGCCCCTGGCATCGTCCCGAGCACCCCCATAGGCTAAATCACGATCTTGCATGGGATGGGAATTCCGCCCAGTAACCACCATGGGCCAAAACTAAAAAAAAAAATAAGTAAAAAACAATTAAAAAAAAGGCAATTTTTTCTACAAAACTATACCTAAATATGCCTTTTTTTTCTTCTTTTTTCCTAAAAATATTAAGAATTTTGTTAAAATTTCTTTGAAAAAAGCCTCAATTTTTTTAAAAAGTTGTGATTTTTTTAGAAAAAATTAGAAAACATCTAAAAACATTTAGGTTTTTTATAATTTTTGCATGAAAAATTCTTATGTGATTTAAATATGATCTTAGAAATGTTGTTTTGGTAAATGGTAAGAATTTAAAAAATAACTAACCTCTGAAATTCTAGATTCTCCTCGAATGTCTTCTCGATGTTTCTCCCTTCTACCTTGCTCCAAATTATTTAACGAATACTGCCCAAGATTTCACACAATATAAAAAGACAAAACAAACTGTGTATATATAACACAGATTATATAAATTACTATTAGTATAACGAATGTGGGATAAATAAAAATGAAGAAGATTATCTACATATATACCTAAAATTATACGGATCATCGCTATGTTTAATGAATGTGGGATAAATAGACAAACATGAGAAATATTGTAATTAACAAATAAATAACGAAATAAAAGAGTAAAAGTTGTTTTTAATTTTGAAGGGAAAATAATAAAAGGAAAAATTGGGGGGAAATTTTAGAGGGAAAAAATTGAGGGGGAAATTTTGGGAGGGAAAAATTTGAGGGTGAGCATTTGTATCACTCTATGCTCTTAGTGAGAAGTGATGGCTTTGTCCCATAAAGAAGATTTTATTTCTGAGGCATCAACAAATTGTTTGTGTACCTCTTCTGTTGGGACTAGTAAATGTGATGGGAATGCTTGTAATGCAAATGAGGCGTCGTATTTTTCAGCTAATCAGAAGTTTGATCATATTGTAAGCAATGTTATTCAGCATGTTCCTCAAGAAAGTCCTAAATCATAGAACTTTGAAGGCATCGATGATAGAGAGGAGGAATGTGATGGTGATCAATCTATTCAACAGTTTAGTAGTAATGAAAATAATCAAAATGTAGGTCGAAGTGGAGATTATGATCAACGTTTAAATGATTGGGATGATAATTTTCCTCCAAGTGAGGATTTTCAAGGTACCGATGAAGATTACCAAGGCACCAATGAATATGATGAAGAATTTCCCTCAAGTGGAAATTTTAAAAGTAGTGAAGATGATTATGACAATGGTGGACACTATTTTCTGAGTGGGGAATTTAAAGACAACAATGTTGGTGATGATGAATTTCCTCCAAGTGAGGATTTTGAAGGTACTAATGAAGATTTTCCTCCAAGTGAGGATTTCCAAGGCACAAATGAGGACGATGAAGAATTCCCCCCAAGTGGGTATTTTAAAAGTAGTGATGATAATTATGGAAATGGTGGACAGTCTTTCTCGAATGGGGAATTTAAAGGAAGTAATGTTGGTGATGATGATTTTCCTCAAAGTGGGGATTTTCAAGGTATCGATGAGGACGATAAAGATTTTCCTCAAAATGAGGATTTTCAAACTAGTAATGAGGATGATGAAGAATTTCCCTCAAGTGGGGATTTTCAAAGTAGTGAAGATGATTATGCCATTGGTAGACACTCTTTCCCAAGTGAGAAACTAAAAGGAAACAATGTTGATGATGATGATTTTCCTCCAAGTGAGGATTTTCAACATATTGATGAAGATTTTCAAGGCACTAAGAAGGATGATGAAAAATTTCCCTCAAGTGGGGATTTTGAAAGCAATGAAGATGATTATGTCAATGGTGGACACAATGTTGATGATGATTTTCCTCCAAATGAGGATTTTCAAGGCACCGATGACGATGATGGAAAATTTTCTCCAAGTGAGAATATTAATGATATTGATAGTCTTATGGGTGATGATGATTTTACTTCAAGTGAATATTTTCATGGAAGATCCAATGGCATTGGTGAGGATGGTAATCATTTTTCTAGTGATTTTGATATTCCTCTCATCAACGAGATTATCAATGAAGATAATGGAACTAGGAATGAAGATCGTGTCCTCAACCATTCAGTTACAACAAATCAAGATGATAGACATTCTCTTGTTCATTCTCCTGACAATGTTTTGTTTGATATTCCTTCTAGTCATGAGGAAAATCCTTCTAGTGAAGATGATGAAATAGTGGAGACATTGCAAAGAAACATAGTGTCTAGGATCGGGACTAGACCTTTTTATATCAATCCAAATCATTCTAGTTATACAAGGTCTAGGAAAGAATTTATCACTAAATCAATTTTCATAAGTGAATTGACTTCAAGTGAATGTTGTCAAAAGAATTGTTTGAAAAGCATGGACTACATGTATGCCTTGAATAAAAGGAAGACATATTTGTCAATGAATAAGATCATGAAAAAATCATATTTGATGGGGTGCATGATATCCACCAAGATATGATATGATTATCGCATTGGAAATATTTTATTTTGCATAAAGGCTTTCAAAAAAATTCACTCAATTGGTAATCTTCGTCTATCAAGAATCCAGATAAGGTTGGAAAAAGATTCTTCATTTTATTCAAAGGTACATCATAGATGAAAGAGTGGGTCATTGACAAATATTACATTTTCATGGATGCGTGATTCCTTTTCCAAACATGAAGAGTGTATGTTAGATAGAGACACAATACATATTCCAGATAATTTCTAAAGGAGGGAAATCTACAACTTGTACAAAGGATATGTTGAAGGTGTTGAAGGAAATGGTAATTTTATTACATATGCATATTTACAAGAATATGGAAGAAACAATTCAACAATGTTTGTATTCCTAATAAGTCAATGATGGGGATTTGCAGTATATGTGCTACTCTTAAATCAAGAAGAGATAAATTTGAAGGGGTAGAAAGAGGTATGTATTTACTATTTTTTTTTTTTTAATTTGATAGTTATCAACTATGACAACATATGATCAATATTTTCATTTTATGTCATATGCAGATTCCATAGTCAAAGCACTTCAAGAACATCGGAATCAGCAATCAAGTGAAAGTAAAAAGTTGTACAAACATCGGAAGAAGTGTTATGATGCTCCAAACAAATATTTAGGTATGATAATTGATGGCATGGACCAGAAGAAAACACTTCTACTACATTTTGTATGTACACCAAAAAAATTACAGGAAGAGAATTTCATTGAGTTTCACTTGGTTGGTTGTATGGTTTTCAATGGAAAAATGTGTACAAGGGTTTACTTCACAGCTCCAAATATTCATAATGATGAAAATTTGACCATCACCATAATTCATCATGTGCTCACTCACTGGTCTGGAAATCTTCATCGAGTTCTCTATCTACAGTTGGACAACACTAGTCGTGAAAATAAAAATCAAATTGTGTTTGGATATCTAAGCATGTTTCTTGAACTGGGAATCTTTCAAAAGGTGAAAGTTGGTTTCCTTCTTGTTGGACACACTCATGATCATATTCATCAAATGTTTAGTCATTTTTCAGTAACATTGAAGAGGGAAAATGTTGGAAGCCTACCATCATTGATTGAATATATTAAGAAAGAATACATTCCAGAGCCTGTTTTTCATATATTAGAAGAAATTGTTGACATGTGAAGATTTATTCAGAGATCGCATCGTGAATAAAAATGTATTGAAAAACTTAATGACATTAGTTTCCAACATCAATTTTGTTTCAAAACATTTGATGGGAAAACCCTTATATGGGGAAATCAATAATCAACTACTGCAAAATGGGGGCCTTCATCAAGTTTAGTATTTTTGAAGTTCATTCCATATCATCCAATATTTGCATCAAAGTTATTATGTTGACAATCAATTGTTGAAATCCATAACACACGGAGGCATAATAGAGATGTAGATTATTCTAAATGCCTGGAAGAAATAAAAAAGTTCATTAAAGATACATATGAGTACTTTGGTGTTGTTGATTATGTTTGGTGGGAGTCTTTTTTCAATAGTCAAAGTGACATAATTTCAAGCTTAACAAATGAAGATACATTGTTGAAGACTCCATTCCATTGGCCACAAATTATGCCAAATGAATCCGAAGAAAGAAACATTGTTGAACAACAAGAATCTCGAGGTGCTATTGAGTTTACATAAGCAGAGGAAAGAAAAATGTATATTGGTTCGTGAAGGTCACATGCACAACATGAATCCATGGAAGACCTTTACATGGGTTCAATATAATATATTAAGGAGGGTAGCATGATTGCAGTCTTAGTGACCAAAGATCCACATGGTTATCCATTATGTATTGCAAAGATTATAAATATTGAGAAAGAAAATGAAAACGTTATTGCAATTGAAGTGCATTGGTATGCAACAAGTACACAGCCATTCAATGGTGTGTACAAGCCAAAGATGGTGATTGAGAAACATGTCAATAGAAAGAGAAAAAGAAAGAGTCAAAATACAACTTGTTGTTGCACTAACCTTTTAAAATTAGATGATGTTGACATACTTGTTTATGACTTCAATTTGACAAAGAGAGGAACTATTCGCTCCAAGACAACAAAGATTATCAATGTAACATCCCGCTCTGGCGCACTGAGAAAACTTATTCTTTGAGGACACTTTCTCGCAAGTGATCCGGACTTTTATGATATTAAAACTTTTGTCCTTGATTATGAGATGTTATGATAGATGACATGATGTTTTTCTGCATGGACTTAGGCAGGTGCTATTGACTCGATTTTCCTGAGTGTGCAGGGTTTTGGACCTTGAGGATGCGGAGGCATCGATGGAAACCCCTTGGACTCCAGATTGAGTCAGGGAGTGTGCTATTTGGGTTGATTTATTTACTGTGATATTTCATTTGATTTGATGATATGATATGGACATGTTCTGACACGATTGTTGATGATGCAGGCTAACGATAGCTTGCCGACCAGACTCACATATGGAGTAAAGGGGCCACACATGATTTCCAGAGAGGTTGAGGGAGAAGTGTGGACAGCAGCCCTGCCACAGCCTACTAGCACTCTCTTCGTGGCTCGAATTGTAGGTTAACGATTACCTAGTTCGAGAGGATCCACGATATCGTGAGGGCAGACTGCGACAGTCACTCACGATGACTCTAAGGGGCACGCAATAAGGTGGGGGCCTTATTCCTTAGAAGCCCTTAGTCTCCCACAAGTTCACCTGGCGGAGTGTTGACTCCAGGGGTTATTGATGTCTACCAATCAGTCAAGTTGGCAAGTGGCACTCTTGGAGCACGTGGTGCATCCTGAAGGGCACGTTGCGCAAAAGAAACACAAGAAGCGAGTGGCACCCTTGGAGCACGTGGTGCATCCTGAAGGGCACGTCGCGCAAAAGAAACGAACGAGGCGAGTGGCACCTTTGGAGCACGTGGTGCATCCTGAAGGGCACGTCGCATTGATGTTGATGAAGGAACTAACCTAGATGGCCCTAAGACTTTTAACACATTAAGAAATTCTTAAACAACTTCCCTAAATAATTGTCGCCCTATTCAGAATCTAAATCTAAGTCTAGAACTTCTCTAGCGTAAAATTTTGTTTGACCTTAAGAAAAAGACCCTATAAAAATAAAAATAAAAATTTAAACTAAAACCCACTTAAGTAATAGTTTAGTATTCATAAAATTCTTGGGGTAAATGAAGAGAGTAAGAATTTAATTAAAACTAGTGGATTTAAAAATTGCAAAGAAGAAATTAATTCTTAACTTGTGAAAGTATAAAAAGATATTAAATTAATAATAAAAGGAAAAGATTAAATAGGGAAACTGTCATTTTGGCTTTATTAAAAAGGGGAAAGAAGGGAAAAATAAAAATTAGGAAACTAAGAATTGGAGGAAACATAATAAAGGAAAGAAGGGAACTTATGGTAAAAAGCAAGGTCAACATAGTAAGGAATCTGCAATTAAGAACCTTCTAAAATGAACTAAATTAACAACTTCATTTTAGGGAAAGTATTTAAACCCGTAAGGGAATCTAGGAACACCTAGGAGTAAATTTAGGAGCAACTCTAGGTGGGTGAGGGAAATGAGACAATTAATAAATTTAAAGAAAATAATTATTGGAGGAAAGAGGGGGATGGACGACACTTGTGCGAAGGAGAATATTTAGAATATCTTTATTAAAACAAAATTTAAATGTGATTTAGGGAAACTTGGGGGTTCTAAAACTCTATAAAAGAAAGGGAAGATGAGGAAGAAAGGGATCAGTTGTTAGCGTAACGTTACGCTGCCAGAATTATGACTTGACTTATTACTTGTGGAGAGTTGGGATTTTCCACCTCGAATAGGAGTGGTAGCTCGGCCTTGCGATGCGAGCTGGGAAGCTAGACGTACCATCTGGATAGTGTGTGGCCCCTTTGCGGCTCGGGGGGCTAAGGGGGAAGAAGAGTACCCCTAGCGATTGGCTGGGAGGTACCGGTGTAGTCTCGACGGTCGACTAGCGGGAGCGGCACGGATCAGGAGCGGCACGGAGCGCGTGGTCATCATTCGAGGCGGGAGTTAAGGCAACGGTATGGTTTTTTTTTTATTTGGTCAAATAGGATGCATTATGATCTATGCTGGTATCAGAATATTGGTTGTAATTGGATTTAATGGCTGTTTTATTTTTCTACTTGGCGATTATAAGTGTAGTTGCTGCAACTGTTGTTCTTATTTAAAATTTCTCATGTGATACAGTCTCATTGATGTTATCCTGTACAATTTGATACCCTATAGGTTCTAAGTATGAATTACAACTAACAAGCTTTGGAAGACCCTCTTGATAATAAAATTTTCGACTGCTGCTACTTCTTCTGTCAATAAAGTTATTTACCTTTGATAATTAAATAGATAAAGAAACGATGTAAAAGAAATTTACCACAGCGAATGTGAATGGTGAAATCATAAGATGACCAGCGATTGGCTTATCCTCAGCAATTTTATTTTATTTTTATTTTTTATTTACCTTGCATCATTTCGCCGATGGTGCGAGGGCTATTTAACTAATTCTGATATTAATCATTTTACAAATTCTTCTGTACTGCCACGCTGATTCACTGTAATTTCTGAGGTGGCTATCATCTTACTAGGGCGTTTTCCACTATACTGTACTTATCTGGTATAGTTCTAGTTTTCGATTGAGTTTATTCTTTCCCTGAGCGAACTTACACCTGGGGTGAACTCCTATGAGCATTTTTCCTTACCCATTGTAAATCCAAATAAAAGTTTTGGTTCTCTGTGTAACGATCCTTTCTCTGTGTTAACGATCCTTTCTCTGCAAAGTTGTAAGAGCTCTCAGCCCCTTTTTTCTTTCACAAAAAACCGCAGTGCATCGCTGTGTTTTCTCAGCGAATTTGGGGGTGGGGCGTACCTTCTAGTCCCTAGCCATTTAGTTCTCTACATATTTCATGCTCCTTCCCAGCATAATTACTCTTCTTACCATAGCAATTCCTTAGCCTCCTTCTTTGCGTTGCACAGGCATGTACCTCAGGGTTAATCTTAGTATTTTAGTAACAATTATTTCTCCCTGCCACTGTTCAGGCTGCGCCATTACCGTTTTCAGTCATCAACGTAATTTCTCTTTTCACTTCTATTGACACCTGATGATTTTGTTATCATTTGGTAAATTTTATTGAGGGTGCATGGTTCTTATTGGTTCCTCATTGAATTTTTATGTTGAAATTATGATCTTCGTTAACAAATGCTCACTATTTAATTCTAATACAGTTATGCAATAGCTTTTATCCTTGTTTTTAGCTCGTTATTGCTCCTTAAACCTTCGTATTATTATTCCTGGACATTGAAACGTTTATGGCATTTTTTATTTGATGGTATCCGTAAATTTCGTTCTGGCATTTCGATTGAATGCTTCTGTAATTTCATTCTGGCATTTTCGAATGAAAGTTTCTGGCATTTGCGATTGATTGTATCCGTAATTTTTGTTCTGGCATTTCGAATTGAATGATTCTGGCCACCCCCTGTTATCTCTGGCCATGACTGTCTATAGATGCGTTGAACAGAGAGTAAATGTTTCCTTCCAGCTGTATAGTGGTTTCTCCTTTGCTTTATACAACACTCCCTTGACCAGCCACCCACTTTCGGCCATAACTGCAGGACTGCGGACAACAGCCCCGTATTTTAATTAACTGACTGGATGTCGTGGTTATCGCTGGTAGGATAATTATGTTGGACAATGTTGAGCCTGTCCGGTTACAGCCTTGAACTAATCCTTTGTACCTCTGACTGCAGGGTGACAGATATCAAGCTGCCCTGATTTCTTTTATTTATTCATTGCTTTTAGGTTTTTAGGCTTGCTCCATTTTGGCATAACATCCATGCAAATTCCAATGCTGGCTTAAGACGATTTTAGAATATTACTGAAATGGTAGAGCATTGCTTAAATGATAATTCTTAATTATTTAATTATTCTTGATTAAAACTTGAATGAGTTAATGATTTTAGTATGTTGCGTTTTTATGGCATTCTAATCTTAGATTGATGTTAATTTTGCTTTAAATGATGAATCATAACTATTCCTTGTTAATCCATGAATGAGATAATTGATTTGTGAACATTGCTTTAATTATAAATTAAAGGTTAAATTCCGCTTTAATTGATAAATTGCACCATTCATTATTCTGGATTAAAATTGAATTGAGTTTCATGATTTAGGATGTTGCTTTATTTATGACAGTATAATTATAGATTAATGCCAATTGTTGCTTAAACGATAAATCATAACTCTTCATTTTATTTATAATTAATGCATGAGTTAATTGATTTTAGAATATTGCGTTAACCCTAAATTAAATGTTAAGGTTGTTGTAAATGAAAACTTTTAACTCGTCATTATTCTTGATTAAAATTGGATCAATTATTTGGTTAAATGTTATCCCAGTTGAGAACAGACTTGCACAATAAGGTCTTGGAATGATTAATTTTAGAAGGTACCTTGATGACAAATTTTGATCTATAGTTGCATGATGGAATGGCCTTAAGACTAGGGTATATTGTAGTCCTTGTTCAAACTAATGTTATACAGGGTCGTAAATTTATGTGTGCTTAGTCTGCTAGTGTCGGGCGGGATGTAGACACCTCCATGTTCCTCAGAACAGTCGCCAGCCCTGAGACCTTAAATGGTTAAAATCGATGGGAACCTAGGCTTGAGCGTTTCTTATGTGTCTTGGAGGTCCTAACCATTGCAGGGTAGGATGGAGGGGTAGTCGGTCTTCTTTTGTCTGACGATTGTCATCCCTTTCTTGCAGAAGTTTATGTGTGTCTTAGATATCTATGTTGTCATCGCAGTGCATGTGTCATGTTCGTCGTCGTAAGGCGACGCAAAGTCGAATGTATTTATTTCCCTTATACAGACACGCACACACTTTTTAAAACAAAACAAAAAAATTGCACTTGTTATAAGAGGTTTTTCGTCATAACGAGCAGGTTCTTTACATATGGTATCAGACCGGGTTCAACCCGCGACTTGGGACCACTACGGCTTTCGTTGTTATGATTTGATTATACTGTTGCTAATTGAGTTGACTTGTGTGCGTGCAAGTAATCATGGTTAGAGGATGCCGCAGAGGCAGATGATGGGGTGCTAGGGGAGGAGGCGCGATGCCTCCAGTGGCACCCACACCTGAGGGGTCTAACCCCTAGGGAGACGAGCCGGTTCTCAGACAGAAGCAGATAGAAGTTGGCGATGTTGTTGGGATGATGAGATCTTTCTAGCACATGTCTGAGGCACTGATCAGCCGTTTGGACAGAGATGAGGCCAGGGCACCGGCACCCGCTGAGGTTCCACCGCGCACACCGGCCGTTGCTGGTAGCATTCACCGGGAACTCGAGAAGGTCAAATTTCCCGAGTTCTTTGGTGCCCCAGATGGTGCAGCCGCCGAGGCATGGTTGGAGAACATGGCGATGTGCTTCTCACTTCGTGATTATACCTCCAACATGAAGGTCCGCATGGCGGTCTTTCAACTGAAGGGGAGCGCTCTTCTATGGTGGAAGACACTCCTGCCGCAGTTGAACATGGTCGTCGAAGATGTGTCATGGGAACTGTTTGAGGAATGGTTTCAAGAGATGTATCTTTCAGAGGAATTCATTGAGCATCAACTCAATGAGTTCAATGCCTTACGAAAGAGAGATCGTAAAGTGCCCGAGTACGAGGCACGTTTTATGGAGCTGCTCCGGTATGCTCTGCACCTTAACACAGAAAAACTTAAGGTCAACAGGTTCGTGTTTGGCCTTAACGGCAGCCTGCGTGCAAAGGTTAGGATCTTGATGCCTCAAACCTTGCACGATGTCGTAAAGAAGGCCCTCATAGCAGAGGAGGAGCTTATCAGTGGGGGTCAGACTAGGACTCCAACGAGACCAGCAGGGCAGGTTTCATCTGGGACACAGTAGCACCAGACACCAGCGAGACATATGCCGGGATATCGTGGCTTCCAGAGGGGATCCACTTTCACTACACCCCGGCGACCACCACCTCAGCAACGGACACCTTATCGGGGACCACAGCATCAGTAGCAGCGTCGCCCACAGCAGCAGCAGTTTAGGCTTGTTCAGCAGAACAGACCAGGTTTTCAGGCCGGTGGGCCATCATATTCTATTTTGGGTACCAGGACTACTGGGCCAAAGAAGGGATGTTGGACGTGTGGGGAGCCACACTACTAGCATGATTGTCCTATGGAGAGGACCAGAGTGTCCAAATCAGTCGGACCCACTACAGTGGGAGATATGGGCAAGGCCCATCAGATTCATGTAGCGGTGAATAACCGCCAGGCAGAGCACCAGTCGACTATGCTCGAGACGACATGTACCATCATTGACCAGACCCTTAGTGTTTTGATAGAACCCAGTGCTACCGAGAGTTTCATTTCTAGTGCAGCGCTAAAAAGGATTAAGGTAAAGGTAGTCGAACAGGATGAGTTTAGCTTCGTGGAGATGGCTTCAGAAGCCAAACAGAAGGTTGGAGGAAAGGTTACAGGATGTGCCCTTAACCTGGGAGAGTTTGTCACGAGGACCAACTTGTACGTCACAATCTTAGGATCTTATGACATCATGATTGGTATGGATTGGTTGGAATCACATGAGGCGATACTCAACTGTAAGACGAAACGGTTGAGCTTGGTTGATGACAAAGGACAGAGACGTGTGATTGTAGGACGGAACCAGGGAGTTTCCCTGAGGTTCCTCTCTTCCTTGCAGTTACGGAAGAGTATGCGCAAGGGGTGCAAGCTTTATGCGATCCTTGCGCTAAACGAAAAGGGAGTAGCGGAAGGTCTAGAACACCTTCCGGTGGTGAAGGAGTTTGCAGACGTATTTCTAGAGGAGTTACCTGGGATGTCGCCGAAAATGGATTTGGAGTTTACCATAGACCTGAAACCGGGGACCAAACCGATAGCCAGAACACCATATCGAATGTCGACCCCGGAGTTACAAGAGTTGAAAATGCAACTAAAGGAGTTGTTGGACCTGGGACTGATATGTCCTAGTGTGTCACCGTGGGGTGCACCTGTTATTTTCATTCGGAAGAAGGATGGATCGTGGAGGCTTTGCATTGACTACCGTCAACTGAACAAGGCTACGATCAAGTATCAATATCCCTTACCAAGAATTGATGATCTGTTCGATCAAATGAAGGGTGCGACAGTGTTCTCCAAGATCGATTTGTGATCAGGGTACCACCAGTTGCGGATCAAGGAGGATGACGTCCCTAAGACCACCTTTAAGATGAGATTTGGACATTACGAGTTTACTTTTTTACCGTTTGGACTGACAAACGCCCCAGGGGTATTCATGAGTTTGATGAACAGGGTGTTCCGTGAGTACTTGGACAAGTTCGTCCAAGTATTCATTGACGATATTTATATCTACTCTCGTACGACGGAGGAGCATGACAAGCACTTGTGCTTGGTACTACAGTGTCGGCGAGAGCACAAATTGTATGGGAAGTTGTCCAAATGCTCTTTTTATCAATCGAGGATTCACTACTTAGGGAATGTCATCTCCGGCGAAGGTATCATCGTGGACCCAGCCAAGGTCGAGGCTATTATGGAATGGCCTATGCCAATGAATGTCACAGAAGTGCGTAGCTTTATGGGTTTAGCAGGATACTATCGAAGGTTTGTCGAGGGATTTTCGAAGATAGCAAATCTGATCACGGAATTGCAGAAGAAAAACAACAAGTTTGTTTAGACCGAGAAATGCGTGGAAGCATTTCGGAGGCTTAAAGAGTTGTTGACTACAACGCCGATACTAAAAGTCCCTGACATGGACGCGGACTTCTTGGTATGCACGGACGCATCCAAGGAAGGTTTAGGCGGAGTCTTGATTTAAGACGGACGAGTGATTGCTTACATTTCGAGAAAACTGAGAAGGCATGAGGAAAACTACGCGACGCATGATTTGGAGTTATTAGCCATCATTTATGCCTTGAAGGTTTGGAGACACTACCTTGTTGGACGAAAATTTGAACTAAAGACCGATCATTGTGGACTACAACACATTTTTACGCAAAGCGACCTGAACGTGCGACAACGGCGTTGGTTGGAATTGTTTAGCGAGTACGACTTTGAGATTACTTACATAAAGGGAACGGTGAACCGAGTGGCGGATGCTTTGAGTCGGATGCCACGCATCTTTTCAGTGTTGCCTCTTCAGATGAATCTGCGTGAGAATATTCTCACTTTACAGCGTGATGATGACTGGTACAAAGAGGTCGAGGGTTTTATTGGACACAACACAATGATGGTACCATGATATGAGGGATTTTCTTTTGATAGTGATGGGTTATTGAGGTTTAAAGGTCGGATTTACGTACCTCCAAACGACAAGTTTAGGATGTTGATCCTGAGCAAGGCTCATAGAGAAGTTTACATGGCTCACCCAGGAGTCACGAAGATGAGGGCAGACCTTAAACCCTTATTCTTCTAGAAGGGAATGAAGGTCGACATAGTCAACTATGTGGCCCGGTGTCTGGAGTGTCAACAGGTAAAGGCTGAACATAGACACCCAGCAGGATTACTACAACCCCATGCCATTCCAGAATCGAAATGGGAGGTCATTTCGATGGATTTTATCGTTGGATTGCCACTGACGGCAAGGAGATATGACTCGATTTTTGTGGTAGTAGACACTCTAACGAAGAGTGCTCACTTTATTCCTATGTGTACGACGTATCAGGCACCTGACATAGTGAGAGTTTTCATCAGTGAGATTGTGAGGCTGCATGGCATGCCTAAGAGGATTATATCCGATCGAGGATCGGTGTTTACTGGACGAGTTTCCAAGAGGCCTTGGGAACCCAACTTAACTTTAGTACTGCGTATCACCCAGAGACTGATGGACAGACCGAACGAACCAACCAAACCTTGGAAGACATGTTGCGCATGTACGTGATGGACCAACAAAAGTGTTGGGAAGAATTATTGCCACTAGTAGAGTTCGCTTACAACAACAGTTACCAGAGCACCATTAAGATGGCGCCTTTCGAGTTTCTGTACGGGCGACCATGTCGGACGCCTTTGAGTTGGGATCGACTTGAGGATAGGGTCCTGGTGGGACCAGAAGCAATCCAAGAAATGGAAGAACAAATGCAAACAATAAGACAAAGGATTAAAGAAGCGTAGAATCGATAGAAGAGTTATGCCGATGAGCACTGAGTCAACCATAGTTACGAGGTCGACGATCAAGTCTTCTTGCGGGTTAAACCACATAAGAGTTCGATCAAGTTTGGAAAGGGAGCTAAACTCTCTCCTAGGTTTGTGGGACCTTTCAAGATTGTGGAGAGAAAGGGGCTTGTGGCCTATCGACTGGCCTTGCCTGATTCTTTGAGGCATATGCACGATGTTTTTCATGTATCTGTTTTGAGACATTAAATTAGTGATCCTACACATGTGATTGACATGAGTTCCTTGCAAGTATCGGACGAGGGAGCGCTCACGGTTGAGCCAGTATGCATCTTAGATCATCGCATTCGACAGTTACAACGTTGAACGGTAGATCAGGTCAAGGTCCAGAGGGACAATTATAGTCCACACTCGGCGACCTGGGAGGACGCATATGATATGCGCCAGCAGTTTCCATTTTTGTTTGATAGATAGACTTATGATACTGTGATACACTTATTTCAGCATTTATACTACGAAACTTCGAGACGAAGTTTAGACCAAGAGGGGGTGTATGTAACATCCCGCTCTGGCACACTGAGAAAACTTATTCTTTGAGGACACTTGCTCGCAAGTGATCTGGACTTTTATGATATTAAAACTTTTGTCCTTGATTATGAGATGTTTTGATAGATGACATGATGTTTTTCTTCATGGACTTAGGAAGGTGCTATTGACTCGATTTTCTTGAGTGTGCAGGGTTTTGGACCTTGAGGATGCAGAGGCATCGATGGAAACCCCTTGGACTCCAGATTGAGTCAGGGAGTGTGCTATTTGGGTTGATTTATTTATTGTGATATTTCATTTGATTTGATGATATGATATGGACATGTTCTGACACGATTGTTGATGATGTAGGCTGACGATAGCTTGCCGACTAAACTCACATATGGAGTAAAGGGGCCACACACGATTTCCAGAGAGGTTGAGGGAGAGGTGTGGGCAGCAGCCCTGCCACAGCCTACTAGCACTCTCGCCATGGCTCGAACTGTAGGTTAACGATTACCTAGTTCGAGAGGATCCACGATGTCGTGAGGGCAGACTGCGACAGTCGCTCACGATGACTCTAAGGGGTGCGCAATAAGGCGGGGGCCTTATTCCTTAGAATCCCTTAGTCTCCCACAAGTTCACCTGGCGGAGTGTTGACTCCAGGGGTTATTGATGTCTACCAATCAATCAAGTTGGCGAGTGGCACCCTTGGAGCACGTGGTGCATCCTAAAGGGCACGTCGCACAAAAGAAACACAAGAAGCGAGTGGCACCCTTGGAGCACGTGGTGCATCCTGAAGGGCACGTCGCGCAAAAGAAACGAACGAGGCGAGTGGCACCCTTGGAGCACATGGTGCATCCTAAAGGGCATGTCACATTGATGTTGATGAAGGAACTAACCTAGATGGCCCTAAGACTTTAAACACATTAAGAAATTCTGAAACAACTTCCCTAAATAATTGTCTCCCCGTTCAGAATCTAAATCTAAGTCTAGAACTTCTCTAGGGTAAAATTTTGTTTGACCTTAAGAAAAAGACCCTATAAAAATAAAAATAAAAATTTAAACTAAAACCCACTTAAGTAATAGTTTAGTCTTCATAAAATTCTT
>ML806862.1:144613-155808 GCA_009831015.1 Picea engelmannii
ATAAAATTCTTGGGGTAAATGAAGAGAGTAAGAATTTAATTAAAACTAGTGGATTTAAAAATTGCAAAGAAGAAATTAATTCTTAACTTGTGAAAGTATAAAAAGATATTAAATTAATAATAAAAGGAAAAGATTAAATAGGGCAACTGCCATTTTGGCTTTATTAAAAAGGGAAAAGAAGGGAACTTATGGTAAAAATCAAGGTTAACATAGTAAGGAACACCTAGGAGTAAATTTAGGAGTAACTCTAGGTGGGTGAGGGAAATGAGACAATTAATAAATTTAAAGAAAATAATTATTGGAGGAAAGAGAGGGATGGACGACACTTGTGCGAAGGAGAATATTTAGAATATATTTATTAAAACAAAATTTAAATGTGATTTAGGGAAAGTTGGGGGTTCTAAAACTCTATAAAAAAAAGGGAAGATGAGGAAGAAAGGGATCGGTTGTTAGCGTAACGTTACGCTGCCGGAATTGTGACTTGACTGATTACTTGTGGAGAGTTGGGATTTTCCAGCTCGAATAGGAGTGGTAGCTCGGCCTTGCGAGGCGAGCTGGGAAGCTAGATATACCATCTCGATAGTGTGTGGCCCCTTTGCGGCTTGGGGGGATAAGGGGGAAGTAGAGTACCCCTAGCGATTGGCTGGGAGGTACCGGTGTAGTCTCGACGGTCGGCTAGCGGGAGCAGCACGGAGCGCACGATCATCATTCGAGGTGGGAGTTAAGGCAACGGTATGGTTTTTTTTTAATTTGGTCGAATAGGATGCATTATGATCTATGCTGGTATCAAAATATTGGTTGTAATTGGATTTAATGGTTGTTTTATTTTTCTACTCGGTGATTATAAGTGTAGTTGTTGTAACTGTTGTTCTTATTTAAAATTTCTCATGTGATACAATCTCATTGATGCTATCCTGTACAATTTGATACCCTATAGGTTCTGAGTATGAATTACAACTAACAAGCTTTGGAATACCCTCTTGATAATAAAAATTTCGACTGCTACTACTTCTTCTATCAATAAAGTTATTTACCTCTGATAATTAAATAGATAAAGAAATGATTAAAAGAAATTTACCACAGTGAATGTGAATGGTGAAATCATAAGATGACCATCGATTGGCTTATCCTCGGCAATTTTATTTTATTTTTATTTTTTA
Source organism: Picea engelmannii (assembly GCA_009831015.1). Taxonomy (NCBI): domain Eukaryota; kingdom Viridiplantae; phylum Streptophyta; class Pinopsida; order Pinales; family Pinaceae; genus Picea; species Picea engelmannii. The sequence continues at coordinate 145,774 of ML806862.1, forward strand.
TATACCTTGCATCATTTCGTCGATGGTGCGAGGGCTATTTTACTAATTCTGATATTAATCATTTTACAAATTCTTTTGTACTGCCACACTGATTCACTGTAATTTTTGAGGTGGCTATCATCTTACCAGGGTGTTTTCCACTGTATTGTACTTATCTGGTATAGTTCTAGTTTTTGAGTGAGTTTATTCTTTCCTTGAGCGAACTTACACCTGGGGCGAACTTCTATGAGCGTTTTTCCTTACCCATTGTAAATCCAAATAAAATTTTTGGTTCTCTGTGTAACGATCCTTTCTCTGCAAAGTTGTAAGAGCTCTCAGCCCCTTTTCTCCTTCACAAAAACCGCAGCGTATCGCTGTGTTTTCTCAGCAAATTTGGGGGTGGGGCATACCTTCTAGTCCCCCGCCATTTATTTCTCTACATATTTCATGCTCCTTCCCAGCATAATTACTCTTTTTACCATAACGATTCCTCAGCCTCCTTCTTTGCGTTGCACAGGCGTGTGCCTCAGCGTTAATCTTAGTATTTTAGTAACAATTCTTTCTCCCTGCCACTGTTTAGGCTGCGCCATTACCGTTTTCAGTCATCGACGTAATTTCTCTTTTCACTTATGTTGACACCTGATGATTTTGTTATCATTTGGTAAATTTTATTGAGGGCACATGGTTCTTATTGGTTCCTCATTGAATTTTTATGTTGAAATTATGATCTTCGTTAAAAAATGTTCACTATTTAATTCTAATACAGTTCTGCAATAGCTTTTACCCTTGTTTTTAGCTCGTTATTGCTCCTTAAACCTTCATATTATTATTCCTGGACATTGAAACGTTTCTGTCATTTTTGATTTGATGGTATCCGTAAATTTCGTTCTGGCATTTCGATTGAATGCTTCTGTAATTTCGTTCTGGCATTTTCGAATGAAGGTTTCTGGCATTTGCGATTGATTGTATCCGTAATTTTCGTTCTGGCATTTCGAATTGAATGATTCTGGTCGCCCCCTATTATCTCTGGCCATGACTGTCTATAGATGCGTTGAACAGAGAGTAAATGTTTCCTTCCAGCTGCATAGCGGTTTCTCCTTTTCTTTATACAACACTCCCTTGACCAGCCACCCACTTTCGGCCATAACTGCAGGACTGCGGACAACAGCCCCGTATTTTAATTAACTGACTGGATGTCGTGGTTATCGTTGGTAGGATAATTATGTTGGACAGTGTTGAGCCTGTCCGGTTAGAGCCTTGAACTAATCCTTTGTACCTCTAACTGTGGGGTGACAGATATCAAGTTGCCCTGATTTCTTTTATTTATTCATTGCTTTTAGGTTTTTAGGCTTGCTCCATTTTGGCGTAACATCCATGCAAATTCCAATGCTAGCTTTAGATGATTTTAGAATATTACTAAAATGGTAGAGCATTGCTTAAATGATAATTCTTAATTATTTAATTATTCTTGATTAAAACTTGAATGAGTTAATGATTTTAGTATGTTGCATTTTTATGGCATTCTAATCTTAGATTGATGTTAATTTTGCTTTAAATGATGAATCATAACTATTCCTTGTTAATCCATGAATGAGATAATTGATTTGTGAACATTGCTTTAATTATAAATTAAAGGTTAAATTCCGCTTTAATTGATAAATTGTCACCATTCATTATTCTGGATTAAAATTGAATTGAGTTTCATGATTTAGGATGTTGCTTTATTTATGACAGTATAATTATAGATTAATGCCAATTGTTGCTTAAATGATAAATCATAACTCTTCATTTTACTTATAATTAATGCATGAGTTAATTGATTTTAGAATATTGTGTTAACCTTAAATTAAATGTTAAGGTTGTTGTAAATGAAAACTTTTAACTCGTCATTATTCTTGATTAATATTGGATCAATTATTTGGTTAAATGTTATCCCAGTTGAGAACAGACTTGCACAATAAGGTCCTGGAATGACTAATTTTAGAAGGTACCTTGATGACAAATTTTGATCTATAGTTGCACGATGGAATGGCCTTAAGACTAGGGTAGATTGTAGTCCTTGTTCAAACTAATGTTGTACAGGGTCGTAAACTTATGTGTGCTTAGTCTGCTAGTGTCGGGAAGGATGTAGACACCTCCATGTTCCTCAGAACAGTCGTCATCCCTGAGACCTTAAATGGTTAAAATCGATGGGAACCTGGGCTTGAGCGTTGCTTATGTGTCTTGGAGGTCCTAACCATGGCAGGGTAGGATGGAGGGGTAGTCGGTCTTCTTTTGTCTGATGATTGTCATCCCTTGCTTGCAGAGGTTTATGTGCATATTAGATCTCTATGTTGTCATCGCAATGCATGCATCATGTTCGTCGTCGTAAGGCGACGCAGAGTTGAATGTATTTATTTTCCTTATACACACGCGCACACACTTTTTAAAACAAACAAAAAAAAACTGCACTTGTTATAAGAGGTTTGTCGTCGTAACGAGGAGGTTCTTTACAATCAAGAGGTTGTTGCCACAAGAAATAAATGCAAGATGGGAGTCTGTTTAAACTAGTCGTATATCTAAAAGGCTTTTGACATCTGAAATGGTGGGCATGCATGTAGACTCAGATGGTGCATTCATCGAAAATAGAGAAGAGTATGGATCATCTACATATTCATCCAATCATTCATCTGAAGATAATGTAGACTATGATGGTATTTTAGAATCCATGAATTAATCGGAATAAGTGTATGAAACATTTTATGTATTTTTTATCCATATGATGTTTGTATGGTAACTAGAAATGCCCATTGAACTTACATATGATCTTACATGAAGTTATGAATCATTTTTATGTTTTATTAATTATATGTTTTGATTATGGAGAATATAATAAAATTTCTTAGCTCATATGTTTTGAATATGGACAATATAACAACACTTTTAAAGAATAATTTATGTTTCATTCAATGTAACTTGTATTTACTTTTTTTTATTAAAAGTAAAAAATATTAAAAAGTGATATGTTGAAATTTTAAAGTATAGTGTGATATTTTCATGGCATTGTGTATTACTTTGTGCTTTGAGTGATAAAGTAAGATTTAAAAGTAAGCACTTAAGGTTTGATTTTATGATTTTGTTTACAGTAATGATGAGTTCTTTTACCACTTTATAAAAATGTGTCATTTTCATACCCCAATTTTAAAATGGGTGCTATCGGTAGCAGTACTTTTCAATTTGATAGTTGATTTTTAGGTTTTGGTTTTAATGGTACCAACTACTAAAAATACGATTTCAAATTATCTAAAATTTTAACGTTTTGAAAAAATATATATTTAACATCATTTTTTAGGTGTTGATTTTAAGGTTTTTCTGAGCTATGTCTGAGTTTTGAAGGTCGTGTTTGAAAAATGTTGTAATTTTGACCCCGTTTTAAAAAATGGCGGTCGTGTTTGAAAAATGTTGTAACTTTGACCCCGTTTTAAAAAATGGCGCTACCAGTAGCACCACTTTTTGATTTGGGCATTGATTTTCATGTTTTTATGAAAAAATATGGGTTTTTTGGGCCATAGTTATCGTTTTGAGGTCAGGGTTCTCGTTAAGTCGGTAAATTTGTTATGAGAAAGAGAGAAAAAATGGGCATACTTTATTAGTTGATCCATTACCACCATGATGACATTATTTCCTTCATATTTGGGTAAACCTGTAATAAAATCCATTGAAATTTCTTCCCAACGTTGACTTGGTATAGATAATGGTTGTAGGAGACCTGACATCTTGATTGTCTCTCCCTTATTCTATTGGAAGACCACACATTCAAACACAAAATTTTGAACATCAGTTTTAAGACCTTCCCAAAAAAAATCCTTCTTGATCTCGTGGCAAGTTTTCAAGAACCTTGAATGTCCTCCTATAGGAGAAGTGTGCAATTCCAAAAGGACTTTATGATTGAGTTGGGAATTATTACATAAATATAGGCAATCATTGATATGAACCAACACCTTAAGAATGATAAAATTCAATGAATAACAATCCACTTCGAGGGGGAAACCTCCTTTTACAATATATTTAATGTACAATATGAGATAAGATGTTCCTAAGACTAGTTCTCCTTGGTGTGTGTGTGTAGGAGACAAAGGGTACAATTATAATGAAAGGGTACAATGAAGGGTTCTATCCCACATACAAATATAACACTAGGAATGTAATAATTCAATATGTGGGGCTTAATAAGGGGTTTTATACTTAACATGGGGCTTTATCTAGGATTTAACATGCCCATCCCCTTCAAACGGATGTTATATTCAACACTTGATTAACTGTGGGTGTTTTTGCATGAAGAACTCATCTTCCCACGTCACCTCCTCCACTGGTAGGTTCTTCCATTTGACAAGTTACTTAGTAATTGCTTGATTTCGTTGTCACGTAATCCTTGTTTCAAGGATTTTTTTTGTTCTAGTATGATTTTCCCTTCTTCATTAATCTCTGGTAAAATAGTTTGGACTAGGATCTTATCACCGATTACCCTCATTAAGAAAGAAACATAGAAGACTGGATTTACACGTGAATATGGGGAAAACCCTAATTTGTAAGCCATACTTCCAATCATTTGTGACACCTTATAGGGGCCATATTATTTGGTTGTTAATTTATTTTCCTTCTTTTGTTGCTTGAAGGACATTTGTTTATATGGTTGTAACCTCAAAATTACCCAATCCCCCACTTCAAATTCCCTTTAATTGAGATGTTGATATGCTTGTTGTTTCATCCTATTTTGTGCCATAACCAAGTTGTCCTTCAATAGTTTGAGAATCTCTTGTTGGTGCCCTATGTGGTCCTCCATTGCATGAACCTTTGCAATCCCTTTCAAGGGAGATGTGATGGATGGAGGATGATATTCATAAAGTGCCAGAAATGGGGACATTTTGGATGAAGTATGGAAGGATGTGTTGTACCACCATTCTACCAAGGTCAACCACTTGACCCATTATGTTTGTTTATCAGATGCAAATCAACGAATATGTCCTTCTAGACATTTATTCACAATCACAGTTTTCCCATCGGATTGAGGATGGTAAGATGATCTATGAGCCAATTGAGTACCCAAACCAAAAATAATTCAATCCAAAAATCTCTAGTGAAAATTGGATCTTTGTCGCTTACAATAATCTTGGGGACTCCATGTGCCTTATGAACTATTTCCATGAATGTTGTGGCTACTGTAGTTGCTTTGAAAGGATGAGAAATAGAGAAAAAAATGGGCATACTTTTTCAATCGATCCACTACTACCATGATGACAATGTTTCCTTCAAATTTGGGTAAACCTATAATAAAATCCATTGAAACTTCTTCCCAACATTGACTTGGTATAGCTAATGGTTGTAGGAGACATGGCATCTTGATTGTCTCTCCCTTATTTTGTTGGCAGATCACACATTCAGACACAAATTTTTGAACATCAGTTTTAAGACCTTCCCAGAAAAAATCATTCTTGATCATGTGGTGTGTTTTTAAGAACCTTGAATGTCCTCTGATAGCAGAAGTGTGTGATTCTAGAAGGACCTTCTATTTGAGTTGGGAATTCTTACATAAATATAGGCGATCATGATACCATAGCAAATCGTTCTTCCATACAAATTTATCTATGCATTGGGATTCTCTTGTAGTTGTTGAATGATCTTGCATACCTCTTGATCTTAATTTCATTCTATCATTGCTTCTTCCACACAATCAAATTGCATAATAGAAATAGCGCATAGTGAACCCTTTGTTTCTTTTTCTTTCCTTGAAAGTGCATCTGCCACAATACTATGTTTTCCTTTCTTATAGATAATTTCAAAGTCATAACCTAGCATCTTTGAAACCCATTTTTGTTGCTCTTTTGAATATAATTGTGGCTCCAAGAAGTACTTCAAACTATCATGATCTGTTTTACTTTGAAGTGTCTTCCTATTAGGTAAGGGCACCATTTCCTAACTGCATGTAGTATGACCAACATTTATTTCTCATAAATGGGTTTGAGTAAGTTTTTTCCTATAAGTTGGATACTTTCGAAGTAAAGGGGCCTTACTTATTGCATTAAAACTGCACCAATTCCATGGCCTGAGGCATCACACTCCACAATAAATGTTTTTGTGAAGTCAAGTGTGGCTAGTATAAGAGTTGTACACATAGCATTCTTAAGTTTTTTAAATTATTTGGTTGCTTCTTGAGACCAATAAAATGTCTCCTTCTTTAATAATGTTGTTAGAGGTGCCTCTATTTGACCATAGTTCTTGACAAACTTGCGGTAATATCCTGTCAATCCTAAGAATCCTTTAAGTTTCTTCAAGGTTTTGGGAATTGGTCATTCCCTCATAGCTTTAATTTTTTTAGGGTCCACTTTTACACCTTCATGAGATACAATATGACCCAAATATTCCACTTATTGAACCCCACTGACACACTTGAAAGGATTTTCATAAAGTTGTTGCTCTTCCAAAAGTTCTAATACTTTGTCTACATGTTGTATGTGCTCTTCCCATGATTTGTTATAGATTAGTATGTCATCAAAAAATACTAACACAAATTTTCTAAGGAAGGGTTTGAAAATAGAATTCATTGAGCTTTGAAATGTTGAAGGTGCATTAGTAAGTCCAAATGGCATAACCAAAAACTCATAATGACCTTCATGCGTTCTAAAGGTTGTTTTGGGAATATCTCCATGCCTCATTCTGATTTAATGATATCCCAAATGAAGATCCAACTTAGTAAAGAATTTTTCTCCATGCAATTCATTTAATAAGTCATCAATGACATGAATAGGAAACTTGTCTTTGATGGTCATTGTGTTGAGTTGTCTATAATCTGGACACATATTCCTTGAACCATCCCTCTTTGTAAAGATCACTATTGGTGAAGAGAAATAACTTTGGCTAGGTTGAATGATGTTAATCTTTAACATTTCTTGGATCATATGCTCAATCTTACTCTTCTGCGCATATGGATACGTGTAAGGCCTAATGTTAGGTGGTACACTTCCAGGTTGCAAATGAATAGCATGATCATGATCTCGAGCAAGTGGAAGATCCTTAGGCATCTCTCCAAATACCTTGGAATGGTTATTGATAACCATTTGGAGATCCACTGGAGTAGAGGATATAGATGTTTGAACATCTAGTTAGCACAATTGCGCAATTACACCATGGTGTCCCTTTTTGAGTAATTTTTCCATGCTATTAGAGTTTATTGCCTTAAAGGGTTTCCCTTGGATACCTCTAAGCTCAATTTCCTTACCTTCTGAGAAAAATCTCATGAAAATATATTGAAAATTAAGGGCCACTCTTCCCAATGATTGTAACCATTGGACCCCTAATACAACATCAGCATCACCCATTTGGATGGAAATCATGGGACTATCCAAAAAATATTCCCCCCATATTGAGCTTAATACTATGGCACTTCCTAAAACAATTTATGGTAACTCCATCTGCAATCATTACTTGAAACTATGGTGCTGGAAATACAAAGCAATTGAGATCTTGTGATAATTTGTAATTGATGAAGTTATGGGTATTACCAACATCAATCAACACAGTTACCTTTTTATTTTTGATGTATACTTGTATTCTGAGGGTTTGTGGAGTACTGAATCCAGCCAATGCATGGAAATATATCATTGGAGTAGTCTCTTCTAGATCTAGATATTGTGATGGTTCCAATTCTTGATCTTCTTCCTCTTCACAATCTATGTAGAATAATTTATTCTCACTACATCTATGCCCCTTACTGTACTTGTTGTCACAGTTGAAACATAGTCCCTTTTAACTCTTCTTTCATCCATTTATTGAGGTGTCAACTTTGTCAGTTGAGGTATGGTTGTCTTATGAACCCCAAAATGATCCATGCTTCCTATGTATGCTCCAATGGTAGACTTGTGCATATCCTTATTATTTGATTCAATATGACAAGAAAATTGCATAGCTTCCATAATATTTGCATGATGTTTTAGGAAAATCGCATGTTTAATGTCTTTTTTTAATCCACCCATGTAAGCTTCCAACAAATATTCATCACCTATGTCATCCACCCTTGTGGCCAATACCTGAAATTTTGAATTATAATCTTCAATATCACCTAAGTCATTGATTCTTGTCAATTGACTGAAGTAGTCATGTTCCCAAAATTTACCATATTGTAATTCAAAGTCTCTTGTAAATAAACCCCAAGTATAATGATAAGAAGAGGGCTTCATTTTAACTACCCATTGATACCACTGATATGGTTTTATCTCAAAGTTCAAAGTTGTTATGTGAATCCTTTGCTTATCATCCATAATATTATGTAGATCAAAATATTGCTCTATTTGGTTCATCCATGTAAAGACCCAAAACCCAAATCTCATCTTCAAAACCCACTTCACATTTTATTTTAAATCTGCAAATAAAAATTTATATATATATATATATATATGAGAGAAAATGAAAAAACATTTCATCTCTAGGAATCTCTACTCCACATCCTCATGTGAAAATGAAATGATATATATATATATATATATATATGAGGGCAAATGAAAAACCATTTCATCTCTAGGAAGCTCTACTCCACATCCTCATGTGAAAATGAAATTATATATATATATATATATATATATATATATATATAAGGGCAAATGAAAAACCATTTCATCTCTAGGAAGCTCTACTCCACATCCTCATGTGAAAATGAAATTAGGAGACCCCTTCTTTTTTAGCTTATATTTGAAATGGACAATGCAAGCGATGAAAAGATTGTTTTTTCATCGTTTTCTTTTTGTTCTTTTGGATGATTATGTCAACCTTGCATCACTCTTATGTCGATTGTTACAACACTGAAATAAAGTGCACATCATCAGATATAGTCTCTACATTGTCTCAACATCACTAACATGTCACCACCACATAATTCTACATCGTTATAGCATTGTTCTATCATTGTATCAAGTTGTATAATACGATGTTGAAACAAAAAAAAAGTGTCGATTATGCATCATGGAAATATTTATGGTATTATTCACAACATGTGCACTATAGTAGGAATCTTTTCCCAAAAGTGGGATATGAGCTTGATTCTAAAGTTTGGCACACCGAACATATGTTTTCTAGGCATTGTTTAAGGGGGGGGAACTAGGGGCTTAGGTTCTAATGATGCTTATATGGCTCATGGGCCATGCACATATTTCCAAACAATGATACATGTCCTCCACAAGATATGTTTTTCACATGAGTATCCTAACCTAGCGCATGCTTCAAGGCCAAAAAAGAGTGGCTTAGAACCTATAGAAACCTTCTACAACCCATAGAACATTCCTAAGTCCATGGACCATCACACAATCCCTTTGGAAGTGATATTTTCCTGAGAGTGGGACATAAGCTTGATTCTTTGGTTTTGTAACATCCCTCTCTGGCGCACTGAGAAAACTTATTATTTGAGGACACTTGCTCACAAGTGATCTGGACTTTTCTGATATTAAAACATTTATACTTGATTATGATGCGTTAGGATAGACGACATGATGTTTTACTATTTGATGTAGACAGGTGCTATTGACTCAGTTGTATTGAGTGTGCAGGGTTTTGAACCTTGAGGATGCAGAGGCATCGGTGGAACCCCTTGGACTCCGGATTGAGTCAGGGAGTGTGCTATTTGGGTTGATTTATTTACTGTGATATTTCATTGATTTGATGTTTTGATGTTGACATGTTCTGACACGATTGTCGATGATGCAGGCTGGCAATATCTTGCCGACCATACTCACATATGGAGTAAAGGGGCCACACACGATTCCAGAAAGGTTGAGGGAGAGGGGTGGACAGCAGCCCTGCCACTGCCTACTAGCACTCCCACTCTGGCTCGAACTGTAGGTTAACGATTACCTAGTTCGAGAGGATCCATGATGTCGTGAGGGCAGACTGCGATAGTCGCTCACGATGATTCTAAGGGGTGTGCAATAAGGCGGGGGCCTTATTCCTTAGAGCCCTTAGTCTCCCACAAGTTCACCTGGCGGAGTGTTGACTCCAGGGGTTATAGATGTCTACCAATCAGTCCAGTTGGCA
>ML806862.1:165030-199485 GCA_009831015.1 Picea engelmannii
GCCTAATTTCTAGGATTGACACACTAGAGATGTGCCTCTTCATTCAAGACATGTGATTAATGGAAAAAAATTAGGAGCTTAGGCCCTATACACTATGCTTAGGGCTCATAAGAATATCATGGGGTCTACAAGTGTTATATCCGAGATCTCTATACCAAGGTTACAAAGTCGATATCGGGTCAATTGGTGTTACTCTACTTTATTTCATGGTTGGGAAGGCTCCATTCTTCTAGCAAGGAATCTATTTTACTTGAGTCTTTTTTCCAAGCATCCAACAATACTAGTTGACAAAGATGCTAAAGCCTAATTGTTCTTTTAAGATCCAAGATTTATGAATATGATACTTTCAAAGGGCATCCCTTGTAGATGAAGGTATTTTGAAAATGTTGCATTGTATTGTACATTGGTTGAATGTGTTTATCATTTGTTTTTAACTTGTATCATAATTTTTGAATTGCTACCATTTTATCCACCAGAAGCATAAATTATCTTTTAAATTTACAATTCCAAAACCTTAATGAGTACTACACTATCAAATAATAGACTACATTGATTGGAAAATGTTGTTTATTTTATTTAGTATATTAATCATGGTTGACATTTAATTTTGTACCATATTTGCATGTGCTACTTTTGAACCACATTTAACATATAATCCAAGTAGAGATGGAGATGCCTTCGAACATGCATCGAAGCAACTACATTATCATAATGTTACATTGAATGAAATAGTTGTATTAGTGTCTCCTTCCCCATCGTTCCACAATATGCTCTCTCTCTCTCTCTCTCTCTCTCTCTCTCTCTCTCTCTCTCATATGTTGTAATCTCCACAATTAGAACATTTCAATAGAAATTATGTTAATTTGTAGTTTTACATATTTTGTTAAGTTTCCACCCATGATATTGTGGAAATTAGGACCTTTATTAATATGTCAACTTATGATATTGTGGCAATTACAATCAGTGAACTATTTGCTAAGAATTTATGATTTTTTATAATTGAGTGAAAGATTCACATTGTATATGTCTATGTTGGTGGGGAGACATACTTATGCATGGAGGTCTAAGCAACAGATGGAGGGTGCATGCAATAGGGAGGATTTGGATATAGTGTATGGGGATGGAGGTGGAATTTTCACATGGTTATTATGGGTTATGGTCATCATAGATCAAAACATTGGTTTGCTAGTGAGATCCCCAAGTGACTTGATTTTACGAAGGTTGTTATTCAGTCGTACAATGTGAGAGTGAGGAAAATGAAGTATCGTCGAAAATGTATCAATGAGTAATTTGAAACTAATAAAAAATATGATTTGAGACTATGAACCATTAATTCAATTGCCTAGAAATTGTATTGGGCAATCTACCCATACTACACTCTCAAAACGAGTTTAGAGACTTGTGACAACTCCAAGTGAGTGATGGGGAAAATAATATGTTGTTGGAAAGGTCACAAGGCAAGTTATAGTCTGGAAACTCTATTTTTATGTTTATATTCCCATCAATGACACTTTTTAAACCATGAACCTTTTCCATCAAAATCCTACACTAAAATTAGTGTCGATATTGCAAAAAATTGCTCTTAACAATCGATGCTTAAAACTAGGCATATGATATCCCATTAGAAAGGTATTAGATAACCCTATGTTATCTCTAGGCCAGATTTTCTCTCTAGGTCATATTCAAAACAGAATTTGATTAATGAAATCACAACTACAAAATCCCCCCCCAAGAGACACTCAACTTGCATATGAACACAAAATTCGACAGATGAGGAATCATTGGAAAGTTTGTTTTGAGTACAACAGGGTATTCTCATTAGGTTATCTAAAAAAAATAAAAAATTCCTTTCATATTCTATACAAAACTTGGCTCTTCTGGAGCCCACTCAATGACCAGTGAAAGAGGTCAACGTTGAATTTTTTTCAAATTGTGCTTACTTTTGATGAAATCTAAGTTAATCATTCTGGAAATGTACTTCACTAAATGGGGGGGTTTCGAAACTCAAAAATAAGCCAAGGATGGCCTCCCCAAAGGCAAAAATATTGAGAGCCTAAAACAAGCCATACAAGGCAAAATTTAATCTAATTATTTGTCGACAAGATCATGTTGGGCACACTAGCCTTATTGGTTGTCATGAACATGTCTTGAGGGTGATAGTGAGCTAAGGAATACTATCAGTATGAAAATCAATTATTCTTAGTAACCCAAACTTAGTAAACGAGGCTTGACCAATAAAAAACCCAACACATTGTAACCATCTTCCACTGGATCCCAATGAACTGATGTTGACGACTGATACTCTTCTAATGTTTATTAAATCATTATGAACATGAAATAACCACTCACTCTATGATTACAACAATGTAGCTATTGATTCGCCTCCTCATGAGTCTTCTTCAAAAGAGAAAACCAATGGGCCTCTTAATGAGAAATCTAAGCCTTATTCTTATTTTTCGTGTAATTTATTTTTTGTTAAAAATGAGGCCTTCGTGTCTAATGAAGAATTGAATAGGCATGTAGAGGATTTTAGTGCTAGGGTTAACCATGAAATACACCTTGAAAGGAAAAATATCCCTGTAGAGAAGATAGTGAACTAGTAAGCATGTAAATGCTCCATGAATGGATGAAGTTCATATCATATGTCAATCTTGGTTATATGGTTGTCCTTCAAAATCTTTGAGATGGTTTTGCTAATTAAACAATATTTTTATATGCATAGATTTGTATGTTTAGCACTATGGAATTATAGTCATTTATGTTTTTTTTTTCAATCCATGTTTGATTATTGCAGGCTTTTATTTTAGTTTATATGCAAGGTGTCCATCTTATTATACAAATGATTGTACATGTGTGTTAATGGATAGGTGGTGAGATATGCTCTGCCATATACTTTTAATGGGAGAAATATTCAATTTGAAAGCGAGTTTACTATATTTTTTCTCAACCCATATTTGAACTAGGTTTTTATTTTAGGCTTTTAATATATTCATGCGATCATGTGTTGATTTAAGGGCTTTAATTTTTTTTATTTGATATTTATTTGCACCATGGGGATTTTATGGGTTTAATGAAGCTCTGCCCATTTTGGATTTTATTAAAGTATGTGAGATTGTTGCATTGAAATACATTGTTAGCTAATATCCCAATGTTGTTTGTGGAATTTTTCTCAATCATTCTTGAAACATATGCCTTGAAAATTCCAGAGTAGTGTATTAGCCCGAGTTTTGAAGATAAGAGATGGGTTTCAGGGAGGATGGAAACAATTAGGAATGGGATAAAAAGGGTGGGAGTAAGAAAGAAAGGGGTTCTAGAAGAAGGAATGTGGTGGTGGTGGGGATAATGGATATTAAGAGTGACAATAATATAATGGGAATAATTAATGTCCCGTCCCATGAGATTTAAATTATAATAATCATTCCATATCCTTTTTTCGATGAGATGCACATCATGGGAACCCACTGGGTACTTTCCCTCACTTCAAGGATGATACCTAGGGTAAACTAGTCGAGTGTAGCTTTAACAACTTACCCCGGAGAGGACATTGAGTGAGGCCCACAATATTCATAGAAGCAACTAGTCTAGAGACTTGACCTAGCAACCTCTTGCTTGTGATTCATGACACTCAACCACTCGAGCTAACCCACCAAGTTATAATCATTATGTATCTTATGGAGTACTTCACTACAAAACCTTTAGCCTTATCATATTGTTTCCACTCTTATTTTCTCTTCATTTGGATTAAATAACCTCCAACAAAAATGGATTACATTCTTTAGAGTCACAAAAACACATTCCTACATCTGTTAGTTCTATTACATTCTTGAAATTATAATATTAACAATGACAAAAGAGTAGCCATCTATGTATGTATTCTCTATCATAGTTTTAGTGTTATCGATTATATGAGCCAATTCTTCATCCTTTTGTTGTAAGGAAAAGGATTTGCAGAAACCCAAATCATTCCCTTAGCCGATATTGATGATCATTTTTATCATCTGAAAATGTAGGTGATGATAATTGCATTCCTATTAACAAGATGGGTGTGCCTTATCCAGATGCATAAAGTTACATTGGTACCCAATTCAAGCATCTTAAGGAGGACCTGTTAGCACCTTATAGAGACTGATTAATTTAAATATTAAGTATCTCATGTTCATAATAGTAATTGTTTATTACAAGAGCAATCCTTGAATTACAAAAATCTATATCTTTGTAAAACACTTTGAGCATCGTTTCAAACAATTTTTTATCATGACGTTTAATAATTTATAGTAGCCACAATGAGGTAGAACAAGCCAAACTAATACACTTTTCATCCAATTTAAATTTAATACCCTCAATGTCAATATTAAAATATTTCAAAATAACATCATACACACATCTTTAATAATTGATGATATATATGACTCAAATTAGTCTAACATATGTTTGTTGATTATGTTGCGATATTATGATTTATTCTAAGTCATAGACAATAATTCATGTAGAGAATATGTCACCATCTCTATATGCCCACAATCAAACTTGTGTTCACCCATGTCAAGTCTCACGTCTAAATTGGACAATATATTATCTGCAAAGATGACAACATGGATCAAAGTTTGGTTTTTAACTTAGCACTCCAATGGACAACATTCAAATATTGCATAGTTGACTTGACACAATCATGAGAAATAAATGCTTTCTTTTGTATAATAAAAATACATGAGTTGAATGCATTTGACATAATTCTCACCCCTACGAGAACTTGTTACTTTGATTTCAAATGACCACTTACCTAAAAAGGAGTGTCCAGAAAGCTTCATTTCAAAAAATTCAAATTTTTTTAAGACTTGAGGATGACTAAAAATAGGATCAAATTTATATTTTTTTATAGAAATACATGTATTATTCCTTGTTTTAATATACTTAGTATGTTTAGTGTGATGCGCTTTGATAAAAAAAAATTATTGTGTGAAAATACAACAAAATTCATAACATTGATTTTTTATTGAATACAATATCATGACTCTAACTCAACTCTAACTTGATTCTATATATTAATCAATAAGACACTACCTTGATGCACATGACACAACTATGAAAAATAATAGCTTTTATACGCATAATTATGATGTAATAAACGATACAAGTCAATGTAACCACGATGCAAACTAAAAGTAACAATTTTTTGAATGTTTTGTGTGGTATTATAATGATACAAAAATGATGCGACATTGATACAAAAGCAATGCAAAAACCCAATGTGCACTAACAAAAAAAACTTGGCCAGAGGAGGATGGGCTATATAGCAAGACAAATCAACCACACTACAACCCTGCATTGTAGTAGTGAAAATAGTTATTTTTAGATTTCTTATAATTGAATAGATGTGTTCTTTCATTATCCTTGTCATGTTCACTCTTCATGAAATCTCCCTGAGTATAAATGTTGTTATTAAACAGGATAAGGAATATCATTTTGGGTATTTTTTACTAGTGGTTATCTTGTCATGACAACTTTATATAATTGTAAATATTAGAAGAAGCTAACCATAATTTGATATTAGAGATTCATAAATTTCTTATATTCCATTTACAGGTATAAAATTAGATAAAGCAACGACAAGACAAAAACTAAGGATAAATATAGTCTATCATATGCATAGAGCGGCAGGGGAGATATTTATGTATGTATGGGTGCATTGCCTCACATATAGGTCTGGTTATAATGAACCACATAACTTATAGTGGGAATGAATGTCGACATTATCAATCGATAGGTCTTGGGAGCCAATATTGTCTATATGATGTCTCATGTGATTTATTATAGGAAGTGGTATTATATTGGTTTGTTGAACAGATTAAAGGTGGAGCTATGGAAACCCTAGACGCAAATCACTAGGGATTTTTCTCTTTCCGACTGCAGTTACCCGTGTTTTTTTGCCTCCCCTCTGACAGTCTATAGTTTGTTACATCAGTTCACAACTCCCGAAAATCTAGGTATGGCAGAGGAAGAGGAGTTACTAGACTATTCAGAGGATCTGATGGAGGGCCAACTCATTTGGTGTGGACAGGTGTTCAACGTTTTGGGAGTGACTCATTTGATGGAGACATGGATTGTGGGTTGGGGGCATGGTTTTTGTCTGATAGGGAGTAGGAATGATCCAACCCTAGCTTGGGGAGGCTCGAAAATGCTTCCATATCAAAGATTCCTTCTATTTTTCCTCCGGAAGTGGCTTTGAATTGGGGTTCGGCAGGTGGGTCGCATACTCCTTTCCCCTAGAAGGCCTCAAAAGATAACACCTAGGCAGATGTGTGGGGCCCCTCATCTGGGTATGGCTCACTCCCTTTCCCCTCCTCTGGCTCTTCTGTTATTTTTTGTGAAGGGAACTATAGCAACTTTGAGCTTGGAACCATTGTCCCTCTACCGTTTTCGCCACAATCCTCTAACCCTATGAACTTGTTGACTCTCTCATTATTACCTCTTAAACAAAACCTCTCTCCCCCTTGGCCGGAATCGAGGCTAGTGGTTCAATTTCCAGACCATTTCTTGGCGCTCCCTGACATCTCGAAACCAGTGGAAGTAGTATGCCATAGGGAAGAACCTCAGTTGAATAGGGATTTTGGGGTAAATGATTGTGGGAAAAACCTTGGTCCTATGACAACTCCTCATCGCAAAAGGAATAGTGGAGTAAAATTGGGAGCCCCACTCAATCTGTTTCTTGGGAAAGACATTTATATCCTGATGGTTGTGGATGTGGAAAATCGGGCAGTGGTTGGCAAGGCTAGAGGCCAAAATTTTGGAATCAATACTTTGAAGGATTGGGAAGGCCGTGTTTGGGTTCAATGTAAGGCGTACTATTTCTCAAGACTCAAATAAATAAATATTTTTTATAATCTCCTACTTTAATGACTAAAATTTAGTTTCGAATTTCTTTCATGATTTTCTTATACCGGGAATAAACAACAACAACATAATAACAAGAGCATAATGATAACAATTCAACTGGTAAAATACATACCTCAACCTGTAGGTTGGTTGATTCAGCCCCTGGTTCACTTATTCTTATGCTTGCCCAAACTGCCCAACTGAATATTAACCTCCCATCCAACTAGGAACAACCTCTATGACTCCCTAGCTCCAGGAATCCTTGCGGTTTCTTGGCCCTCAAGCCCAAAGTTCCCAACAACAACAATGCCCTGTGAGAGTTCCCCAAAACAATTGTTCTTCGAATTTCCTCCTTCTTCCCTATCTCCTTCAAAATTTATTCCTCCTCTTGCTTCTCCAATTTTCCCCCAAAACAAAAGACCCCTTCTTCCAAGTCCTCCCCCTCTTCCTTATTCTCCTCTCTCAATCCCCCTCATTAATTCCCCAACAACCTTATCCCCCCATTAATTACTTTACCTACCTTTTAATAATAAAATAATAAAAAGACTCATTTAATTTATTTTAATAATTAATTAAATTTAAATTAGAAACTATGATAAACAATTAATCAAATTCGGTTGTTACATACACCCACCCTTCAAGAAACTTCGTCCCGAAGTTAAAGTAATTTACAATACAAGGGTAATGACACATGATTCATACATCCACATCAAATAAACAACATCATCAATTTAAAACACTTATACATACTAGTGTACATGTGCAAGGAATGCATGTGTAGCTAGCACATACAGGACTCGCACATGCACTAATGACAATACTTATCACTTTTAAAGTAATTCTTGTATGCGTCCAATCCAATCAACAAGACCATTCATTTCATAAAAGATAGTAGACCATTTAAAATGTTTGTGAAATCCCTTAATTATAATAATTTAGCACAAGCAACATTCACTTAGATAATTGTAGTTCAGTTAAGTAAATATAAACATACATATATACATATTTTTTCAAAACGAGGAAATTGAGAAATTCCACCATAAGGAAAAATCCCCACACACTCTCAACTACTTCTATTCATCCTTCCTCCCTAACCTACTTCCATCGTCCATCCCTATCCTTCCTCTGTTAGACTATCTTGGAGCGTCAACTATATTGACCTAACTCCATATATAACTCGTAAGTGGAAGTGTCAAATATCTTGACCAAGCTTCCCCAGCATGCATCTGACATTCATCATCACACATCTAGAGAAGCATGAGATAACATCGTCCTCCCATGACTCCAGGTTTCAGAGGATACACGGTGGGAAATGCTTCCACCCCTCTTAATAGAACTAGGGTCAACACCCTACCATGGACCATACAGTGGCACTATGTTGCTAGGAATTTTGTCATCGTATATTCAATTTTAGGTAGTCTCGCCACCTGAAAAACCTGTACTTGCCCACACATCATAGCAATGCATTTGAACCAATATAATTTCACATACAAGATTCATACCATATTGTTTCTTGGTCGATGTTCACAACATCAACCTTTTATCATCATTATTCCTTGGTTATTTCATAGCCTATTGACCTTCAAATTAGTCTATAACACAAACCCATACATATCCATGCATTATCATCATGTAAATGCATTTAATCATAATCTCAATCTGGTATCCACATACCAACAACTTTAAATGTCAAAATTTTCAAGTTAGAAATAGATTGCATAATATCCATCATAATTCAAATAACATTAAACATTCATAGAATTGGCATTGACATAGGTTCATATGTCTTAAAAGTTCAAGTGTATCATTAAAAGTTTCACAGTGAATAGAAAATAAAGATGATTAGGCCTTAAGAAATTCTAGTTGTCTAAGTCAAAAGGTGGCATTACATACACCCAACCTTCAGGAAAACATATTCCCGAGGTGGTCAAAAAAGTGAGGGATGATCTCGTAGTAAGGTCTCTGCATCCTCCCAAGTAGCAAATCATGAGATATACTTGTCCCACTGGACCTTAACTTGGTCTACCAGACGGTTCCTGAGTTGTCGGACCCTACAGTCCAATATGCGTAACGGTTCGACCATGAGGGTTCCCGTGTCTGATACTTGCAATTCCTTCCAATTCAGTTTATGAGATTCATCAGCAACATAATGACGTAGAATAGATACATGAAAAACATTATGAGTTTTATGCAAGTGGGGTGGCAATACGAGACAATAAGCAACAGGTCCAATTCTTTCTTATTTTGAATGGTCCTATAAATCAAGGCGACAAATTTGTCCCCTTCTCGAACCGAATGGTACTCTTATTAGGCCTGATACGAATGAAAACTTGATCTCTCACTTTATAACTTTGGTCAGTCCTATGTGCATCAGCATAACTTTTCTATCTATCATTTGCTTCTTTTAGTCGTTGCCTAATCTGAATCATCTATTACTCCATCTCTTGAATCAATTCTGGCCCGACTATCATCCGATCTTCTAACCTTTCCCAACTCAATGGTTTTCTGCATGACCTTACATACAGAGATTCATAGGGTGGCATTCCAATGGAGCTACGAAAATTTTTTATTGTACGCGAACTCTACCAAAGGTAGGTACTTATCCCAATGGGTTTGATTATCCATAATGATGGCATCCACCTGGGCACCTACCTCAGCAGGTCCCATCCCTGACCTCCCAGTCTTAAGGATCATTCAATTTCCTCCCCCGAGCCGGAATGGCTCTTTCGATTCCCACTGGAATCTCCTTCGAATTCGACCCACAGGTATTTTCCAGCACCTTACAACCTTTAGGCCGGTCACTGTTCCGTTTACAACAGAAAGCCACAATCAGGTTTCGGGATTTTCCAATCCCCGATGTCACCAAGTTTTGGGGTCCCGATTTCCCAATCGTCGATACCCCGATGCGCTCCCTTGTTTCCTTAGCCTCCGGACTATGCGTTTAGTCCATGCAACCTCCTCTCATATGACCACAGTCATACTCCCTATCGGGATTCAGGGTTTTGAGTGTTGAAATGTAGTAAATCTCTTACCCACGGAATTCCCGATGTCCCGACTCGCGATTTCGCGATATGATGTCACCAGGACGCCCTTCCACCCTAACCAAAATCAATGACGGTGATCAGTCACTGAGATTAATGGCTCCAGATCCCCCTCGGAGTTTCGCAACTTCAAATGTCGAAGCGCTTTGGCCTTCGATTCCCCCGATCTCTCAAATGTTGATTTCCCGATCACTTCGATCTCGGCCATGCGTCCTCAAGGATGGACGGTCCTCGCCGCTTCGGGGTTTTCCCCGTGGAAATTCCCGATATCTCGCTATGGAGAGATGACGTCAGCAAGGTCCCACACGGAACTCTCCTCTTGTCGAAAAATCGGACTTCACGATTTCAAAATGCAAGATTATCCTGTCCTCAGGACCTCTGGAACGTCGATCCCCGACTCTCTTCGGATTTCTGACACGCGTCCCAAGTGGATGAACGGTTCAGATCAACCCTCAGGTTTCATCGATTTACAAAGCCAAAAATCACTTACCTCCGCGATCTCCAGTGTCTGGATCTTCGATGTTAGATGATAGCGACACGTGTCCCTCCCGAGATCCACGACTGTGGTTTTTTCACAGTTTCAGGGTTCATCAGACCTCGAACCCTTGGTCTCGAGACTCCCGATATGCCGATGGCCCCAACTGCTGCCACCTGTCCGACAGATGGACGGTTCCGATCGTATCAGGGTTTTCAAGATGGATTTCCC
Organism: Picea engelmannii; assembly: GCA_009831015.1. Taxonomy (NCBI): domain Eukaryota; kingdom Viridiplantae; phylum Streptophyta; class Pinopsida; order Pinales; family Pinaceae; genus Picea; species Picea engelmannii. Next base: position 175,651 of record ML806862.1, read on the forward strand.
CGACCTCTGGTCCACGGGACTTCCGATTTCCCGAACCCTGACGCCTCAATATCCCGATGCTTCTCGGGGTTCTTACTTTTCTCACGAGGGTTTAAACCCTATGCAACTCCTATCAAATCCGACGGCTGACGGGAAATTTGCTCAAGATCTGACGGTCCAGATCTGTTCTTCCTGTGCGCTTACTCCAAAGGCTAAACTCTGCGCGCCTTCAACCGATCCAACGGCTTACGGGTATCTGAGTGAGATCCGACGACTGACGATCTCCTCTTCTATGTGCTCGCTCTTATGCTCCCTGGACATGAAAACCTTCCAACGGTCGAGATCTCTTCGACCGATCCAATGGCTGTTATGCTCCCCCCTGAGCTTCTACACTTTCTTCCAGTGCTTGGGAAAATTCCAAGTTCTCAAAGGCCTCGACCTTTGTCTTCCTTCTCTGCGAGCTCCACGCTCGAGAGTTCTCGCCTGCACGTATATGAAAACGCTGACCCTCCTGAGCTTTTCCTTTGAATCCTCAAGTGATTCCTTGACTTATGCGCCTCTGCAGAGTCTTCACGCACACAAGGTGTTGTCTCTCCTGAGTTTCTCAAACACTTAGACCCCTAAGGGATTTTATCCTTATTTCTTCTCCCACAGATGGAGAATCTAATGCCCTCCTGGCTATTTCTCTCTCAAGCAACCTCTTGTTGAGTCTGCAGGGTGTTCAGCAACCCTATGAAGATCCCTCAGTGGACTCTTCCTTTAAATTCCAAAACTCAAAGAGTTATCTTCTCTTCTGTGCCTGTCTGCACAATGTCTCAATGCCCACCTGGCAGAGTGTCTTTTCCCAGAACGTTCAGCAATTATGTCCTCTGTGCACTCCTTTCCCTTGCTCAATGCCCACTTGGCAGAGTTCCACAGAATCCTCCGTGATTTTGGTTCTCCTGTCTGAACTCACAGCAGAGTTCCTTCCTCTGTGCACTCCTTGCACTTGCTCAATGCCCACTTGGTAGAGCTCCACAGAATCCTCCGTGATTCTGGTTCTCCTGTCTGAACTCACAGCAGAGTTCCTTCCTCTGTGCACTCCTTGCACTAGCTCAATGCCCACCTGGCAGAGCTTCACAGAACTCCTAAGAGCTTTTGTTTGCAACTTTGTCTCTCATACACAGTGTTGCCTCCAAGGTTTTCAGCAACCCTGAGGTCTTCTCTGAGTTATTGACTTCAGTTCCTATGCCGCAGCACATCTTTGTTTGAATCCGCAGAGTTCAGATATGCAACCTCTATGCATGGCTATCAGAACCCGTAGTGTTCTGTCACACCCTCCTGGTATGAAGCCTCAAAGACCTCTCAAGCCTGAAATTAAAACAACCTGCAAATGCCTAGCATACATCTACAACATGAATTCACATCATAAAATAGAACACACCAAGACATCCACATAATACAGAAATATATGCAGGAAAAACTGCTTCTGTTTATATCAATAAAAATGCCTCTTTACAAAGTTGTTCATGAGCACGGCCTATAACAAGGTCTTGACTCCTTCTCTTCTACTCTCTACTTGCCGACCCCTATCTCAACTCTCTCATCCTTACTAAAGATATACAATTCCTCTCTTTACATGAGGGGGCTCTTCGAGCTCTTCCCTCCAACCTACCTACCCTATTCAATTACATTGAATGCGTTGTCTAGTCTAGCATCGGATCTAGATCTCAGCCTTACAAAACATTAAAGGCCTATCTACCTAATGCCTGCATAAAGGCATGGCTCTATGGCTCAACAACCTAGACATTTAATTACATTCAATTACAAAATTGAAGATGAGGGTTGCGCCTCTCTTCAGCCTTTGAATGCACGCGCTTGTCGTGACTGGCTGGCTGGCTGGGCTGACGTGGAGAGATGCTCCTGCATCACATAACATACATCCTATGAATAGCTTCCATAACCTGATTTACTCTCTCAGTTTTCCCATCTGTTTCGGGATGATATGTTGTGCTCAAGTTCAACTGAGTTCTCAACGCTGACTGCAAACTTGTCCAAAATCTAGATGTGAATCGGGAGTCCCTATCTTAAATGATCTTCTTGGGTAACCCATGCAGATGGATGACCTCACTTATAAACATGTGTGCCACATCAGTGACATCATAAGTGTCTCTAATCAGAATAAAATGAGCACTCTTGGTCAATTTATCAACTATCACAAGAATGGCATTGTGTATGTGCAATGTGAGTGGAAATCCCACAACAAAATCCATAGAAATGACTTGCCACTTGGACATAGGAACATCATGCGGTTGTAGGAGACCTGTCGAATGGTGGTGGTCAGCCTTCACTTGTTGACACTCTAGGCACTTGGCGACGAAATTGATTACATCATGCTTCATGCCTACCAGAAGAAAAGTTTCTTCATGTCTATGTACATTTTCTTCACACCTGGATGTGCACAGTAAAGTGCTTTATGGGCTTCGTTGAGTATGATGCTTCGAATATCCCCACCTTCAGGGATGTACATCCTTCCCTCATATATTAATAATCCATATGCTTCCAGGATATATCCTTCATAATTTTTATCTACTTGTCTCCCACTCTGAAGGGTTGAAGTAACCTTTAAATACCAACTATCTCCAAGAAGTTTCCCCAACACATGCTCCCTCAGATTAACTTTTAAGGGTGCCAAGGAGAAGAAACATGGTCTCATGCTCAGGGCATACATGACAAAATTCTCCTTTCCCTTGATGTATGAAATTCCAAAATCATACTCACTCATAAACTCACTCCATCGCCTCTGCCTGGCATTGAGATCCCTTTGAGTGAAGAGGTGCTTTAAGCTTTCATGGTCTATTTTGAGCTCAAATATTCACCCCAATAGATAATGTCTCCAAAGATTCAGAGCTAGCATTACAGCTACCAAATCTAAATCATGAGTAGTGTAAAGCTCCTCATGTTGCCTCAACTTTCTTGACGCATAAGTTATCACTCCCCCATCCTGCATTAGGAAGGACCCCAATCCTTGCTTCAAGGAATCTGTGAATACTGTGAAGTCTTTTTCCATATTCGACACTCGTAGAATTGGTGCACTAGTTAGTAACCTCTTAAGCTCAATGAATGCAATATCACATTCTTCTGTCCATTCATACCTGACCCCCTTGCATCGCAAGGTGATGATGGGTTTCTCTATTTTAGAGAACCCTTCCACAAACCTTTGTTAATAACATGCTAGCCCCATGAAGCTTCTTACCTCATGAGTATTTTTCGGCACTAGCCATTCCATAATGGCCTTTACCTTTTCTGGGTCGACAGAGATTCCTTCATCAAAAATGATATGACCTAAATAGTGAATTTCTTTCAGGAAGAAATAACACTTCGAAAACTTTCCATACAATTTTTTCTCTCTAAGGCATGACAACACCACTCCCAAGTGCTCCTCATGTTCTCTTTTGTTCTTGGAATAGATGAGGATATCATCCAGAAAGACCTGTAAAAAGCGGTCTAAGTACTTTCAGAATACACCATTCATGAGGCTCATGAATACTACTGGCGCATTGGTCAAACCAAAAGGTACTACAATGAACTCGTAATGCTCAAACCGAGTTTGAAAGGCATTTTTAGGAATATCGCCTTCCTTAATCCTTAACTAGTAATACCCTGATTGCAGATCAATTTTTGAGAAAACTGTTGCTCCTTTCATCTGATCAAAGAGGTCATCTATATGTGGCATTGGGTACCTATTTTTCATTGTAGCACAGTTCAAGTCTCTGTAATCTATACATAGTCGTAAGGAACCATCCTTCTTCTTGAAAAAAATTATTGGTGCGCCCCAAGGTGAGACACTAGGCCTTATTATCCCTAAGTCAAGTAGTTCCTTCAACTACATCTGCAACTCACAAAGTTATGGCATCGTCATCCTATATGGTGTCTTGGAAATTGGCTCCACATCGGGTTTTATCTCAATGGTAAAATCAACCTCTCAGGAGGTAACCCTGACAACTCTTTCGGAAAAACATCCTTAAACTTCGACAATACTGGATATTGATCCAAGGAAGGTCCTTTCCCTTCATTCACTGCTTCCACTACATACAATCGACAACCTTTCCTCATGTAATGTTTAACCTTCATGGTCGAGATAAAGCATAGAGACACTTTCCTCCGTACATCGTGGATCTCTACTAACCTTCCTTCATCGTCAACACAAAGCACCCTTTTCACGAAACAATCTACCATAGCTCGATGGGCTTCTAACCAATCCATTTTGATGATTAGGTCATATGTCCCTAGAACAGTGACGTACACCTTCTACCTAGTAATACACACTCCCAGGTCTACTAGACAATTATCGACGCTAGGTCCTACCACTTGTTTTTCCCTCGAAGCCATCTCGACTTGTTTAAATTCATTGTGCTCATAGGCTGCCAACCCACACTTTTCTAATGCACAAGGTGAAATGAAACTATCTGTAGCACCATAATCAAATAAAAGTTTAACATTGACATGATTTAGTGTACCTAATGACTCCACCACAGTGGATTGATTCTCTTCTTGGCAGTTATTAACCGCTGCATAAATCTGGTGGCTATTACTTGCTCTTCACATCGGGGCCTTTCTTTCTCTATGCACAAATCCTTATTGTAACTCTCGACAATTACATTGGTAATGAGGTCCTCCACACCTCCAACAAGTAACACGAGATGGAACCTGCACATTTTCTTGTGACAGTCTCTTAAATGAGTTCATTCCCCAAGAATCCCTGCCCCTACTTGTTGCTCCCTGAGAATGTCATTGACCTGCCTGCATCATTGGCGATGAGTGGGATGTTTCACTCACTGCCATTGAGATACATGTTGTAACTACTCTAGTGTGACTCTATTTCCATAAGGAGATGGCCTAGAGCTTCCTCCCATGGAGAAAGTCCTAGGGGCCTTCCCCACGAATCCAGGATGTTGTGGAATGGTTGAAATCATACCTTCATTTAAGCTCATATTCTCCTCTAAGCAACGAGCATTTTCAACTGCTTCATCTATTGATGATGGTTTCCACATCCGTACCATGGCCCTTATCTTAGGGTTTAACTCATACACAAAATGTTCTGCTTGTTGTTGATCGGTATCCATGTATGAGACATATTTTACTAACTCCATGAACCTGATCTCATACTTTTACGCGGTCATATTTTTCTGAACTAGAGCATGCAATGCTCCTACCTGTTGTTCCTCATAGTACGCAGACAAATATTTCTTCTGGAACCTTTCCTCAAAAATCTCCCATGAGACGATGTCTGGGGTAAGGTGCAATTGCCTCTCCATATTACCCCACCAGTTCAAGGCACTATCCCTCAACTGGAAGATCATTATATTCACCTTTGATGTGGAAGCATAGTCTCTTAAGGTGAAACATCACATCATTCCTTCCAACTAGGCCTCTACACGTTCACTTGCACGACCCCCAACAAACTCTGGAAGTTTGATCTTCTGTACTTATCTAGTGATGTCCCCTGGTGGAGGCCCTCCCTCTTAGTCCCTCAACGCTTATGGCTTACCCACTCCAAATGGTGGGGGTTCCACTTCAACATCTGCTGACTGGCGTCCCTTTAATGTCTCATTAATAGCCTCTATGGAGCGCAAAATGAGAGTTAATTCAAGCGATGGTGGTGGCAACACCTGTGTTGGTGGTCCTTGCAATGATGCCCCTTGGCCTCGATTTCCCTGAGTCCTAACCATCTTGGATAACTCAATCTGCATCAAACCAAATGCTTATCAGAGAAGATTTTAAGGCATTCCACATTTTCTCAAACTTATATTTTCAAACATAGGATTAGGCATATATATTTTTTTTTTACTTGTTTGTAAATAGACATTACTCTCTTTAGGGTAAGTGGCTAAAGGTCGAGGTTGAAAGCCTCTAAGATTCGTAACTTGTTTGAGTAAGTTGCTAACTCCCTTGCCTTGCCAGCTATGCTAGCACTGCAAGATACCCACCAATTACTGTCACTTAACTCCTTGAGTCCTTAGAAGCTTGAAAACTAAATACAGTGTTTTAAACATAATGTAAATTAATTATTAAAGCCCCATAACCTAGATTAATATGTTAACCTAAGTTCCACTTTAATCCCCTTAATACTATACTAATATTAATCAACATATTAGTATTAACCCTTAATATTAATCCTAGCAATATTTTATAATGCATACGCTACTAGTATAATGCAATTTTTAAACTATTATTACCTCATTTCACAGTAAATTACATGTAATGTCCCAAAGCATAAATTTGCAATGTGTAAGATTATTTAGTATATAACTTTATATACTTATAATTTATATAAAGAATTTGGTGTGTAATTTATTGGTGTAAAATCCTTATATTTATTCTTATATTTACTATAAATAATAAATATAAGAATAAAAGAAATTTTTTTTTTAATTTATGTTTATCTAACAAATTGTAAAAATCTTGATCACAAAGGTGTCTAAGTTATAATAATATTAGGATTTTAATATTATTCTATAATTATAAATAAATGTATAATATATATATGCATAATATATGCATAATATATATATTTATAATAAATAAATCAAACAATAAATTAAATTTTAATTAAATGAATAAAATTAAAATAATATAATTGTGCAAAGCGTGACCTCTCATGAGGCCCATGTGCTTCTTCCTCCCACACACACTCACTCGACAAAACCGTATCCTCCCTTTCTCTCATTAGGGTTTTCACTAATCGTTTCGAGAGAAGGGACTATAAGGGTGTGGCACATGGCTCCATGGCCAGCCACCCGAAGGGTGTGACCCTTCCCAACCTTTGCTTGGCAAACTGAGCTTCGACCCTTCATGGACTTGTTTGGAACACTCAAATATTTGGGTGTGTTGATCACTTATACTCCTCTCCTCGGTGGCTTGGTCTTGGGAATTGGGCGCGATGTGCAGAGCCATGTTATTCACCCCTCGAATGCATAGATTCTCGAGGCGTAGTGTGCAGAGGTGTGTATAGACTCGTCACCAATTCACACTTATTTTGTATCGCAGGATTTCAAAAGGACCGCCTATAGTGTTTTCTTGTGGCAAGAAAATTGATTCGTTCGACTGGAATCTATGCATTTTTATCTGGTATCCAGTCTCTGGAAATCTACCTGGGCAAGCCTTCCATTTGTAGCCATTCTAACAGTGTGTATTTTTGGTTGAAAATGGTTCGTATTTGCATCCAAGGCGCTTGCGTAGGGTTTTTTTTGCTATCTTCATCTAGAAGACGTGCGGACATTTGAATGAGCTCCTTGCCCTATGGGCCAATTCCAGAACCAGCCGATTTAATGGCACATGCAAAAGTTTAAACGATTTGATAAGCTATGCAAGAAAATCTAGAGGATTTCACTGGTATTGAGAAAAAATTTGAGGTATGTGCTTAAACGTCGTAAGAATGTGGCAAGTTTTAGGGTAAATCTCTCCAAATGACTTCTAAACCAGCCTATAAAGGATTCGACAAGGTATGCAGAAAGCTTCATAGGATTCCCCAGGGAAAACTCATAAGATTGGTCTAGTTATGCGAAGAGTTGCGAAGAACTCGAGAAGCGATGCAAAAAAATATGAGTGCGACACGATTCTTGGAATGGAAATAATAATTCGTGTCCATCGACCGCAGAATTCGTATCGTGCACTATTATCTCAAAGATCAACACAGAAATGTGATCCTCGTTGTTGTTGACACCGAGAGGAGCTTGAGGCACATGGTATATGTTGTATCCGATGAGTTTTTGCATCTTCTAGGCCTTGCCAAGCCATCGAACCCTTCGTTTAAGTGGAGGTTAAGAAGAGAATTTGTTGACTGGATTACGTCTCTTCTGTCGAAGCCGCAGTCCTCAACGATGTCTTTCAGTGATCATACTACAAACTTTTCTAGGCATGAGTCATCTCGAATTTCAAACACTGATCTTTCAAATGGGGAGGATATGGACGAACATGACTGTTGTATTAATAATTATAAGGGTAAATTTTCAAAGAAGATCAGACCTACCAACAAGATTATTACATGGTTAGGTTCTTCTTGGACTTTTTGAAAGCGCTTGAGGCATTACGAGTCTTTTCGCCAAAGTGGCATTACTATTTCAGTTAATGATTATGTCTATGTCATGGTTGAAGAGAAAAATCATCATATAACATGTTTAGAAGACATGTATGAAGACAGGAAGGCTTAGAAGAAGGTTCAAGTTCGCTAGTTTCACATGACAAATGAAGTGGTTAGTAGTATCCCTCCTTCGCCATCTCATGTGTAACAACCCAATTTGGAATGCAGATGAAGAGATATTGCTCTTATAGGTATGACAAATTGTAAGGGAGTTGAAATGTATGGATTAGGAAACTAAGCAGAGGTTGCAGACCATGTTGGAACAAAGACAAAATCACAGTGTTGTGGGTGGTCAAGCCCAGGTTTCAGTTTTGAAATCGGGCTTTGATACCATTTGTAAGGCCTACCTATTTCTCAGGACTCAAATAAATAAATATTTTATGTAATCTCCTAATTTAATGGCTGAAATATAGTTTAGAATTTCTTTCATGATTTTCTTATACCAGGAATAAAAAACAACAACATAATAACAATAGCAACATAATAACAACAGCAACAACAACATAATGATAACAAATCAACTGGTAAAATACATACCTCAACCTGCAGGTTGGTTTATTCAGCCCGTGGTTCACTTGTTCTTGTGCTTTCCCAAATTTCCCAACTGAATATTGACCTCCCAGCCAACTAGGAACAACCTCTCTAACTCCCTATCTCCAGGAATCCTTGTGGTTTCCTGGCCCCCGAGCCCAAAGTTCCCAGCAACAGCAATGCCCTGTGAGAGTTCCCCAAAACAATTGTTCTTCCAATTTCCTCCTTCTTCCCTATCTCCTTCAGAATTTCTTCCTCCTCTTGCTTCTCCATTTTTCCCCCAAAACAAAAGACTCCCTTCTTTCAAGTCCTCCCCCTCTTCCTTATCCTCCTCTCTCAATCCCCCTCATTAATTCCCCAACAACCGTATCCCCCCATTAATTACTTCACCTACCTTTTAATAATAAAATAATAAAAAGACTCATTTAATTTATTTTAATAATTAATTAAACTTATATTAAAAACTATGATAAACAATTAATCAAATTGGGTTGTTACATTCAAGAATTCTTTGTACTCCTTGAGGTGACGACTTTAGAAAGGGGCTAGATTTTATTTAAATTCTGAAAAACAGGAGGATGTAGAGCAGGTTCTAAAAAAACCATTGTTTCCAGATTCGATCCCTCTAATGCTAAAGTGGTGGACACCTCTTTTTGATGCAAGAAAGGAACGACTGAATGTTATGTCGATTTGGGTCCGCCTTTCGGGCCTTCCACCCGAATTCTAGACTTAGCTGAGTTTTAAGGAGCTTAGCAATGTGTTGGGAACTTTCATGGACACATATATGTCCTTCAGAGAAACAGGAAAAATGTCTATGGCCCAAATTCTGGTAGCCACGGATGTTAAAGCCGGATTGGCAAAAGAATTGGTGTTGATAAAGGAGGAAGTCCATTTTCATCAAATATTGCATTATGAAAGGATACCTTTCAGGTGTCGGCAATGTCACAAGCATGGGAACAATGTTAGTCAATGTGTCTTTCCCTTTCGACCATGTAATGTGGGTCGTCTTACTCCTCCCTCTAAGAAGCGGGAGACACCATTGGAAGTAAAGGACCAGGATCCCTCCTCTAGCTCCATTAGTTTGGTGGTTTCGAGCCTGAAGGAGCCCCAACCAGAGCAAGGGGGAAAATTCAAAGCAAACTCGGTTCTTCAACAAGCGATTGGGAAGGAAAAAAGAGTTAATGCGGAAGAGACTCTAGAATCTCAGTTGTCCCATGCGACAAAGGATTTTTTACAGAATCTTACTTCTCAATTTGGTATGTTTTGTTCCCCCCCCCCTCCACCTTTAAATTTTGTTATGCATTCTTTAGCTCTTATGGGTAAATATTGGCTTAGGTCTCTCAAGAGATTGCAAGTCCCCCCTCCACCCTTTCCCCCTTTACTACAACCCTTTCAAGCCTCTTTTCTTCCATGCTCTCCTTCCCAAATCCCTCTTACAACCCATCAGCTTTCCCCCTACCCTATCCCCGACTCTTCTCTAGACTCTTCCTGAAAGCTTAAGACTTGATATATATAAAATATTTATTTAATATTTATTAAATTTATTATTCGTTGTCTTTTTCAATGTGTTGTTCTAGAGTCTGTACTTAAGGCTTTAAAAAGTACAGTGTCTAGGCATCTGAAAGTTAGTAAGGTGTAAAAAGGGAGGAGAGTATAATTTCAGGAAAGGAAGCTAGGGTTGATTTCTAGGTTGTCGTTGTCTAGCTTCCCACTGTTCTTGGATGTTTATATCCCGTTCAATTGTAGTCCATGAACGTTCAAGTTCTACCCGAGTGGTGGTTGTTTTAAGTATACTATCAAAGAGATTTAAAGCGATATGGGTTTGGTCCAATAAACCAGGTTCAATATTAGGTTGTCTTACACTGGGGACAGTCATAGAGGAACAGAAAAATTTAAAAGAAATCTGAATTTTTTTTATGCTGTATCAATTTGATCTTATAAAGAGAACTTTGAAATTAATGTTAAGGACAAAATGCAAACCAAAGGCCTTTTTTCGTAACTGCATTATATTTGCAATAAAAAGTGTGTGAAATATGAGAAAAACATTTAGTTGTTTATAAAGTAAGGCTCCTATCAAGGGAGAATCTCACTCCTTAAATAGAGGAAGAAAATAGACTAAGAAGGAATCTGACGAAGCATAAAATATGACAACTTAAAGGTTCACAGGTCTTGTATCTGCTGTTAGCCGATATAGAGGAAAAACTGTAAACGATATAGATGAATAAAATTTAATCACCAGAGTAGAAGTTTTACTAAATTGCAATGCAACCTTCATCAAATATATATATAAGCGAAATAAAATTGAATATGAATAACAAAGAGAACAAACTCATAACACAGTCTTGACGGAATCAGGATTCTCTGGATTTCTTTGTATTAATTCTCAAAAAGAAGATAGCCTCTATTACAATCGACCAAAAAGGTCCAGCCCTTTTTCTTTCTACAAAATGTATATTTATACAGATTTGTATATGTTGGAATCTCAATCGTTCCATAGGTTTTCGGTTACAATCAAAAGAGTTAAAATGTTTCGTTTCTTTATCTCTGTCCTCATTTGGTACCGGAAACCTGCCTCTTCGCCTGCTCCGTGCAAATAACGCACTTCTCCACCAACTGTGATATCAGCTTAGAAGGTTCTGCTTGGTTATTGGCCTCAAAAATATGACAATCTTTCACCAATCGTGGAAACTTTCCTTCCACCTGCTGGTCTTTGGCGCTGATAGAACATAATAATATACTTGGTTTAATTAGCCATTTATCTATTTGAATTATGTATGTCTGGGTTATTTGTGAAATTTCAGCTAATTCTCTTTCTTCATTTTCCTTGATATTTAGCAGATATTTGGCTGTATCGATCTGACCCAGTATCTTAATGCTACTTTCACCATCAGAACCCAACCACATCCCATTTAACAAACCGAAAGTTTCTTCACAAGATTTTCTTATCTCCTTAGCTTGTTGTCTGCCTTCAAATATATTTCGGTCCCATTCTTTCAACAAGATATTGCCCCTGGTCTGCTCTGAGATGGGAAAACTGGAACTACTGCTTATTTCCTTTCTCGTTGTGGCTATAATAGCCTCCTGGAACGCAACCCAAGCGGCTCTGACTTCCCTTTCTCTAAGAGAGAGGTTCTCCAATGTCTTATCAATGAGTTGGCAGTTGCTTTCAATCATTTCTACTTTAACAAGAAGACCTTGTTTCACCGCCGATAACCTTTTTCTAATTTCTATTGCTTGGGATTGAAATATCCCGATATCGATTACCTGGCTTTCAACGAACTCTAATCTGGCCCGAAGTTGCTCTATCAATTCTCCTTGCTGGGCTCTCTGTATCTGACTTGTCTGAACCATCAGCTGTGTCTGTTCGAGATCAATTTGAGCCGCTCGATTTCATTTTGATCATCTATTCTAGCCTGCTCCAAAGTTGCATTCGCCTGATCTTTGGCAGCAACCTCTGTTGTAGCTAGTTTAGCCTCTAATGTCTTGATTAGATGATTTTTTCGCTTCAGCTGATCTTTTAGGGTCCCGACTGAATATTGGTTTATCATAGAGAAAGCACCCAATGTTCCTACTATTTGCGTTGAAAATTCTTCTTTCTTCATGGTTCTTCCATCGGTTATAATTTTAAATTTCTTGGATACAGTACCTGCCTCTTGGTAGAGTTCTTGTCTCATGATAGCCTTTCTCTTCTTATCAAAGAAGAATTCATTTGGAGGTATCTCTTCTACTGATATGGGTGTTAATTCTTCACCAAAAATCCAACCTGCGTCTGGTATTCCCTTTGTCGACTGCAGGGGAGTAACAAAAACAATGGGATTAATGACCTGTTTAGATGATTTCCTTAGAGGAACGACCGAAGTTGGCTCGCTTGGAGGATCGAAAGCCTCTGCTTCCTGTTTTGGGCACCCAGTTTGCTCTTCTTTATCCTACTGTTCTTCTTGGTCGGGTGCTAAATCTTTGGAGCCTTCGGCTTTTGTTTGCTCCACCTCTACGGTCGTTGGATTCTCACCCCGTAATACTGGGGGAAGGCAACTCCACCTATGTTCTTGGAATTTGAAAACATCGGCTCTCTCTTCAGGCGACAGGGCTTGTATCCAAGCCAAAACCTCGGCATACGATCTCGCGCCTCGGAAAATATCATCATGAGGCGAATTCTTGTGCTCAAACCTTTTAAGGCCACAGCTAGCCAAGTGATTACTCACGACCCTATGTGGGTCATGTTTCTTGAATTCAATATGGACTAATTTTATATCTTCTAAGGCTACTGCCTCAGCCTTTGCATGCCCGAAATCTAATAAAAAATAGGTGTTTAAATTAATGGAGAAAGGTGGCCATACCTTCTTTGAAAACCCCTTCATCTCCTTACTTATGCCACTTGTTGTTCCTGAGTTTATGTTTTAAGGCTATAAAACATACCGTCAAGGCATCCGAATAAATATTTTTATGATGAGACATTTAAAATAAAGAAACAAAGAAAGACTAGATCAGATTCAGTTTCTCAATTGTCTTTGTCTTGCTTCCCGTTGCTATTGGATGCTAATGTCACGTTCGATAGCATCCCACGATCTTTCTAACTTAGTCCTATTGGTAGCTGTTTGCATAATAGTATTAAATAAGTTTAGGGCAATGTTGGTTTGATCCTGAAGACCAGGTTCTACGTTTGGTTGCCTACCACTAGGGACTGTCATGGGTGATAGGGTTTTAAAGTTTTTGTAAATGGGTTTTTTATCAATTAGTTACTTCAAAATTTCAGAGAATATATTAATAAAAATAACTTTGAAATCTAAAATAGTAATGTAAAAACACAATCAAGGTCGTTTCCTGGTTTTGTAACAATTTTGAAATTGTAAACAATGGAACACGATATAAAGAAATATAAGGCTTTTATCTAGAAAGAATCTTATACTTCAATGAACGATGATGCAAGAAAAACAATATTTCTAACAGAATTAGATATTAAGGAACATAAGGTTTACAGGTCTTAAAATCACTAAAGTAATTTCAGAGGAAAGACTGTAAAACATTCAACATCCAAACCAATCTGAAACAATAAACAACAATGTATATAACTTCAAATTGATTCACTTGTTAGAAACGCACATTAAGAAGAAGATTTAACAAAGCATGATAAACAGGGGAAGAAACATAGTCACAAAATTGCAGGATCCAGAATCTTGTCTGCGGTTTATATTCCAATGAACTTCAAAGCTGATCTTACAAAAATTGGCCTTCTCCAAAATTTCTGAAGCCCTGTTTCAGCCTTTTGAAACTATATGTATACCTTTCTATCAAAGTTTTGCGTTGGTAACTAACCAACTTCCTTATATTATGGTTACATAGACTAATGTCAACCGTTTACAATTTCTTCCAAAATTCTAAAAAATAAAAATATTTACAAAGTTTTAAATTTGCGTTGATGAACTTTCTTTATCTGTTTCAACGCGTTGAACATATTTCTCTAAAAAATTTACCAAGACCTTAGGAGCCTCAGGTACTTCGTTTGCTTCAAAAGAGAAAAAACTTTTTTGTAAGCCTGGTAACTGGTTTGCTATTGTTTTCTCTGTGAATTTAACTTTTTCCAACTTTGAACTTGAAGCTATCATCCACTTGTCTATTTCTGCAATGTTGACAATTTTAATACTTGAAATTTCTGCTTTCTTTTCTTCGAGTTCTTTTTTTTATTTCAGCTGATACCTGGTAATGTTGACTTCACCTAATAACTTGGAAAAATCATCTGTCCCGATATTTACTGAATCTTTTTCAATAAGATTGAAGATCCTTTGACAATCTTCATTAATTCCTTTTGTGATTCTTTTATATTCTGTCAGTTTTGTATCCCAGACTTTTATCATTGTATCTCCTTTTAACTGCTCCGAAATGGATAATTTCTGGCTTTTCCCAATTTCTTCTTTTTGTAAAGAAGTTATTATCTTTTGAAAAGAATTCCTTGCTGCTTTAGCTTCTCTTTCTTTCTGAACTACATTTTCCATAGACCTATTTGACTCATGAAAATAATTATGGATGATTTCCAGATTGCAAAATAATTTATGTTGTTCTTCTTCTATGTTTGCATATATCTCTACTGCTTTAATCTTGAAATGTTCCATTTCAATTACTTGATTAGTAATTGAAATAATTTTATCTTGCAGAGATTTATTTTCATCGCCTAGCTTTTGCACTTGTTCTTGAGTAACCTGTATCATGTTTTTAGCTTCCTCCAAGTTTTCATTCAACTTTTGGATTTCTTGTACGTCTTTGAGTCTAGCTTGTTCTAGACCCTTTTGTATACCCCAGCCAATAATTCTTTCATTTTCTTTTAATCTGTCCTGCAACTGCATTATTTCCTGATCCTTTTGCTCCAGCATAGTGGTTAGATTCCCTACAGAATACATGTTGGTTGATGTTATAGCACCCATGGTTCCTGCTAACGCTGTAGCGAATTCTCCTTCATTGAGTTTTTTACCATCAATGATAATTTTATGTTTTTTTATCCTTCTTTCTCCTACAGGATGAATTTCCTGTTTCAAGACAGCTCTTCGTTTTTTACTGAAAAAAATAGTCAGATGAAGGGATTTCATCTCGGGTTATTGGCTCTAAGTCACTTACATATAGAACTCCTTCATGAGGGGTTCCGAAAATAGATTGTAGTGGGGTCAACGCTGTAATAGGACTGCCCAGATCCTTTGAAGTTGTTCCTCCAACATTTTCAGGAATATCATCGAGGACTATTGGGCTTGTTTCTATTCCTTTTCCCTTTTCTGTCTTTGTTTCTTTGATCTGAGAACCCTCTGTATTCTGAGGAGGTATTTCAGAATTTTTTGATTTATCTTTGTCACCTGACTGATCCTGAATAATGGTTTCAAACCCCGGATGAATTGTTTCTTGCTCTGGCAATGAAGTTGACACTTCACCTTGTAAAATCTTTGGCAGGCATTGTCGTCTATTTCTTTGAAAATATGCAAACCCCACCTGTGCATCAGGTGACAAGGCTTGCACTCTACTCTGTACTTCCTCATAAGATTTGACATTTTTAAAAACATCATCATAAATTGAAAATTCATGTTCATAAGCTTTTAAATTACACTGTGTGAAATGCCGACTGATTATTTGGTATGGGTCATGTTTCTTGTGCTCTATATTTGCTAATTTCACTTCGTCCATCGACTCGGCTTCTGCCTTAGAATGGCCTATGTTTAATAAAACAAATTTTCCTAGATAAACAGGAAAAGATGGCCATGCCTTTTTCTGTTGAGCTTTTAATTCTAACCCAATACCACCATTAACTAGCTGATAAGCCACTTCTCTGCATATCAACCTGTCTGGTAAAATTTTTGGGAGTGCGTGAGGCGGGATAGAACAGCCATAAACCCTCACATAGGAAAAAATTTCCTCGATGAACCAGTCAGCGACTGACTTGAGGTTTTCTATGATGGTATTAGAAATACGAGGAGGTTTGCATCCAAAGAATATTTTGTGCAGCGGGATAATTACATAATGATAGACCTCATAAAAAGATTTTTTTGCATTTTCTTCCCAGAGAGCTGAATGGTACTTATGAACAGGCTCTAGACAAGAAGCATTCCAACTCCAATTCATTAATGGGAAAGGAGTCATAAAACAAATGGCATCCATGATATAAGCTGACATATAAAAAGACACTGGTTGTCCTTTTGACCTAGCTGTTTTGTAATTCATAACCTCTGATGTAAGGTTATCTGATAAAATTTTGTGCCAATTAAAATTGCGTCCCTCTGAAACTTCCTCTAAGAAAGGTTTCCATTCTGCATGAAAATGACAAGGATCCTTTCTCCCAAAAAGTCTACACAACATCATTGCTGCATAAACCATATATTCATTTAATGCAGCTAAAGCATAGACTCCATGTAAATCAGCCCTAAACTTGTTTTCATCTCTGGCCCATCCTCTTATTATGTCGGGGTATGTTTGGCCACCTTCAATGCACTCTTTTCTTTGAAATGCATCTACAAACTCAGAATTAAAAGTGTGTCTATAATTGGGCGAGAGCTTATACATTACTTGAATATGTTTGGGCCTGAATGAGCCGATGACAGCTCCTTGCTTATTCAGAATACTTCTGGTCGGGACATCTACTTTATCCAAAGCCCAGGCGATCATATCGGTATATGACACGAGTCTCGGACGTGCAGCCACCTTATGAAGTTCAGTCTCGGCAATATCTCGGAGATGATTGTCCGCACCAGTGTCCGCATATTTAAGCTCATCCTCCAGTTTTTCTGCAATTGTAGCCCATGATTTAACAGAGTGTACTACCCCAGATGCAGTAGTATCAGAAATAATATCACCTTCTGGTTGCTCTTCATTTTTCTTCGAAGCCTTTTTGGGTGCCATAGCTCTGTGTTCACTTGAAAACCTGTAACAGAGAGGAATTTAGCTTCGAAATGGTAATGTAAACGTTTCAGAATTTACTTCGAATATATCATAAAAGCATTGAGATTTGTACCTCTGTTATGAATTTAAGGCTCTTAATGCAAAAGATATTCCCGAATATATGCATTTAATGTTTGTACTTGAGCTTTCTCAGTATTTTCAAATATAATAGAAACTTACCAAATTGGACAATTGTCGTATTAAAGATCATTCATAAAAGTTTAACTTTAAACCTTGTTTATTCGAATGATTAATTAGTGTTAATCTTGAATTTAAATTTGAAAACATTCTTATCGGAGTTTCGGAACTTTTGATGCCAAGGAAATAAGTCATCAAAGAACCCCGATTATCGAAATCGCGATGTATTATTTAAGTTAAAAAAAAATTATTTTCTTAATTAATCCAGATTAGATTTTTTCGGGATTTCATTAATCGGAAAATCGAGGATCGGGAAATCGGGAAATTTGATGACATGAAATCTGCTTCTCCCAAAACCGCGAATCCCGATATCCCGATGTCATTATCAATTATTAATCAGGCTTAACGGTAATTAGATTAATTCAAAACTTCACTTAAGGTTTAAATATATCGCTAAATCGAGAAATCGGGAAATGTGATGACAAGATAATCTGTTCTCACAAAACCGCGAATCCCGAAATCGCGATGTGATTAACTTAATGTTTAAACCCCGTTAATTTTGAATTAAGTAAATTATGTTTTAAATAAGGATTAATGTATCGGGAAATCGGGGATCGGGATTTCGCTATTCAATTTGCGTTAACATTTGTTCATTCAAAACTCCGAGTCTCGATATTCCGATATAAATTAAAATTCCTTGAGCTTTAAAATTACTGCCCATTTAAGAGATCATTTGAAAAAGTTTTTTTAAACTTATGTTTATTTAGACTTTTATCATTCTTTGTCCAAAAATGAACCATAAATGCATCGCGAATTCATCGGAGATGAAATTTTTGCTTTAGGAAATTTATAAAATGCAAAAAACTCAAAGATACAAATCTTTTATCCTTTAAGAATAAAAAATTCCAGGTCTGTTTCAACACCACCAATCACGGTTTACATGGTGATCTCGCAACAGGCCAACCTATCGGGTATAAATAATGGTAGAGCATGTGGAGGTACATAAGCATCGAAAACCCTGATGTATGAAAACTCTTCCTCCATGTACCAGTCAGCCACCCTGCTCAAATTGGTCGCGATGCTATCTGAGAGCCAAGGCGGTGGATTACCGAAGATGGCGACATGCATCGGTACCATTACCCAATTGAAGATTTCATATATAAAATCTGAGGCCTTATCCTCCCAAAGCTTAAAATGATAGACATGGATAGGTTCAGCCTCCGATGGAACCCAGCTCCAACTCATTAAGGGAAAAGGTGTCATGGAACACATGGCATCCATGATATATGCAGACATAAAAAATCACGCGGCTTTTCCACTTGCCCTCTACGTCCGATATTCTGTAATCCGACTGGTCAGACTATCTGACAATAGTTTGGCCCAGTCGAAAGAACAATCTTCTGCTACTGTATGCATCAGAGGCACCCATGGGAGGAAAAAATATGTGGTGTCTTCCCTCCCGTGCAATCTACAGGTCATCATCGCTATGTATTTGAACTGTGGTTCCAAAGAAGATATTTAATAAACTCCATTGCTATCTGCCCTGAACTACGCTGGGTGTGAGACCCAATCCTTGATCAAAATAGATAAGCTTTTCCTGTATTGCTCGCATTCCTTCTATTTAAAATCCTCTAGAAACTCTGCATTGTATGTGAAGTTCGACGTAGGTGGTAACTTGTACATCGCCTGTAAGTTTTCTGGTCTAAAGGTCCCAATAGTGACCTTCTGCTCGCTGATGATGGTTCTAGTAGGGATATCTACATGATCTAGCGCCCATTGGATCATGTCATAGTAAGGCAGAAGACGTGGTCTGGCCGCTACTTTGTGCATCTCTGCCTGGATGACGATCTTGTCTTTGGTAGTCAAGTCGTTTTTCTCGTTGTCACTGGAATCGTCCAAATAGTTCACAAAATCTGATTGCAAAACCTCTGAGATGTATGACCAGTTTCGTATGGAATCAACGCTTCGAGGTGAAGTATCTGAAACATTATCAGAGCCTTGTCCCGAAATCTCAGCACTTTTCTTGGACGCTTTTCGCGGGGCCATGATAGAAGATTGTGAATTAGCTCTCCTGTAATAAAAATGTGTATACATACAGAGATCAATTTGTTGAGAAAAACTTATCTGCGCGGGATAGAAATGAGCTTTATGAAAAGAACAGAAAGGGAAAAGATCTATATCTTCGATCATTTAAGCTCTTGGTGTCCTTATGAACAGAACGGTCAAATCATATTTAGAGACAGATTTAGCAATAAAGACCATATCCTTACTGGTCGTTTCGCTTCATTTCCAATTAATGCTATAAATTTCGACGGTTCGTGACACAAGTTGGCGCAAGGAAAATTTAAAATTACCTCATAGACTGTGCATATTATTATTTGTATTGAACACTGATTAAGTTGGCTTATCTTTTTTATTAAGCTTACTTAAACTTTAATCAACCTTTCGGCGTTCGCCATATCGGGAGTTTTCACTCTAACCTTTCGAGCCTCTAAAACCTGAGAGAGATAATTAGATTTAGTTAAGCAAGGACGTAACCAGGATTAAGTGTTTAATTAATCATGTTTTAATTTGTATCGCAACTTTGTGGCTCGGGGTTTCGAATGTATATTTTCCGGGAGGAACGTATGCCGAGTCACGAAATCCTTAGAGACTTTAACCATGGTCAAAACTAATCACCCCTGACACTAACCTAGGTTACTTATGTAAAAGTCTTGTGGCTTCATCTTTCAAAGTTATGACAGTAATGTTTTAGGAGAGAGTGAATGTTGAGACGCGAAATCCCGACAGTACTTGACTGGGGTTTAAAGAAATTTACTCTCATCTTTCACCTGAGGTAAGCTTTTAAAACTTTTCGCGACCTCGCACATCGGGGCTTGTAAATATTGTGATTTGTGACTCCCGAAGAGCGATATTCCGAGGTACAAAAGTAAAAACATTAGTTTAACGATAAAAAGTGGTAACTTGTGGAAAATAACATCCTTCGCTATTTCACATGTCGAGACTACTGAGATTTTCAGTAGGTAAATGTCACGAAGCGAAAAAGAACTCAAAAACCAACATTTGATTTTAACAAATACGTTTAAACCAGTTAAAAAAAAGGCGGCTCCAACATAGGCTCCAACTAGGGATCCTGTCTTCCTGCAAGACGGGAAGAACAGTAGACCATGTGCTTGTATTGGGTAAATGGAGTCATTTGCTTCACTTCTGCTAAACTTCCTCTATGGAAAAGATAAACAAAGGGAAGAAGAGATCTTGCCTTTCACTTCTGCAAAGATTTTAAATACTCACTATGTTTCATACTGAGCTACAGTCCCTTTCATGACTTTCTCTTTCTCTTTACTGAATTTAGGTCTGCATTAAGACAAATCAAAATAGTTCTAGGAAATCCAACAGATCTTGTAACTTTTGGCTTGCATCCAACGAAATTTATTACATGTTTTTAACTAGGGAGTCTCGTCCAGACTTAGGATGTGGATCCAGTCTCGAGAAATTTGATTACCATAGTAGAGTGAAAATCGTGTATAACAGCCTTACAGACATCTCAGATATTGCTGCACTGCCAGCAGGCCTGTTCAGTACCCCGGTGAAGTTATTTGCCCCTTTTTTGTTGAATTTCCTTTCACCACTTCGGAATATATTTATGCATTTAAATGTTGAGACGAGGACAATCATTTCTGAATTTCCTTTTATCGTCTCTCCAGACTAGATGTACAATTAGATATGACTTTCTTTTCACCATCTGTCTTATAAATTTCTTTTTAGAACACGAAGTGGGGGCAATCAGTTTGTATGAGGGGTGATGTTTGTAAAATATTTTGCAATGGAGGTCTGTTAACTTACTTTGATTTCTCGGTACCATCCTTCCCTTAACCTTCACCACACCTTAACCTGCAGGAAAAAGTGGAAAAATCATTTCTAGGGGTTTTCCTTAGAGCAAGCCTCAATCCTTCGAAACTATTGAAAAACCCAAAATAGTCAGCATCCGCCTATGCATAACTTGCTTAGTAAGAGACTGAGGAGTTATGAAGACCAAGTTCTTCTCCAAAATACGTTTTACAACTTTCAAAGTTAAAACATAATCTCTTCCCCCTATGTATATAAATCTGGAAAAGGTACTTGGCTTTTTAAGAAGATAAAAGTGAAGACCAGAAGAAAGGTGACGGACAGATTTTTGTACACTGAGGAGCAGGGGTCGAAAATTAAAACCGTTTTTTGAAAACCCTTTCCCAGAGATGCTTTACTTAACGATCACCTATCTTTATTTAAAGTTAACTTCTTAGGACCCAGAGAAAGTAATTGTTCTTTTTAATAACAACTAAGCGAAAACATTAGATTAATGGGACCTTTACGACGTTTAGGAGACCTTTGCTTTCTTAAAGAACAGAATTCTCAGGAGTCCATACCTTTACCTTACCATTTTGAAACAACTGAAAACCTTTTCTATCACCTGTTTTCGGCAAATTCAGCCTCCGATATATGACTTTCCGTTTTCTCCTTTCGCTCATTTAGGTCGCAAGCCAAAATCCTGTAAACACGAAGAGTGTCCCTTAAAAGAGTTGAATGTGTTTGAAAATTGTGTATCTCTATTTATACTGACCTAATTAATCAAAAATGAAAACTTACCTCAAGGGAATCATGAAATAGAAAGCGAATACAAACCGGTATATATAATTTAAATCCTTTGGGAACCAATTATTTCATGTAGTGTTTTAGATAATGCACGTTGACAGGGGCATTGAAGATTTTACCATCCAGATTTTCTAATAAAAATGAATTTTTTCCTTCGGAAGCTGCGACTCTAAATGGTCCATACCAAATATGATCGAATTTACCGTGTTTCGCTGAATCTTCCTTCCTAGCATCCCATCTTAAGACCAAATCACCCAGAAGAAACTCTCTGTCTTTTGTCTTACGGTCAAATAACGTTTTCATGTCATCTTGATATTTTTGCAATCTTTCGTCCACTTCGACCCTGTGTTGTTGTAATTCGATCAGCTGATTTATTCTCCTTATGACGTGGTTTGGTTCTTCTTTCTCATCTTTCCATAGTTTCATTACAGGAAGTGCCAAGTTTATGGGTAATACCACACCATTCCCGTATACCATCTGGAAAGGAGAAATGCCGATGGATTTTTTCGTGCCATTCCAATTTGCCCATAGTGCGTATTTTAAATGTACATGCCAGGATCTCTTGTTCTCGTTCAACACTTTCTTAATTATGTTGATCAGACTCTTGTTCGAAGACTCAACCAGTCCATTTCCTTGGGGATAATATGTCGTAGAATGGCCGAGTACAATATTGTATTTTTGGCAAAAACTGATCATAGCCATAGATTTAAAAGCCTGGGCATTATCTGTTACTATCTTTCGGGGGAAGCCGAATCTAGATAAAATGTTTTCTTCTAGGAAATCTATTACCACTGAATCTGTAGCCCTCCTGGTTGGAATAGCCTCTACCCATTTAGTAAAGTAATCTGTGGCGGTTAGGATCCATTTGTGTTGAGCGCTGGAATGGGGGTTAATTTCGCCTATAAAATCCAGTCCCCACTCTTGAAAAGGAGGCTCTGTTTTGACTGGAACTAAAGGTAGCGCTAGGAGGTTATGCTTCCCTGCAAACAATTGGCAAGGGTCGCAAGCCCTGACTTTGGAATTTACATCTGAGAAAAGTTTAGGCCAATAATACCCTGCCCTCGGGATTTTATAAGCTATCACTCTCCAAGCGTGATGTCCCCCACACACTCCTTCGTGGAATTCGGTTATGACCTCCTCTGTTTCAGATTCAACCAAACAAACCAATAGGAAGCCAAGTGGGTCCTTCCAAAACAATTTACCCTCAGATATACAGTATTTGACCGCATGTAGTTTTAGCGTTCTGGCTTTGGATGGAGATAAATCACTCAGACACTTCAAAGTCAATAGGTAGGATACTATGTTTTTGTACCAGTTAGAGGAGGTAAACTTCTCTTCGATTCTGATTTCACTTGTTTGCTCATAGATCTCGCTCATATCTTCATATTCTCCACATCCATGTATTCTATTTATGCCGAGGGCTCTGAAATTAAATTCAGCTAAGAGTTTAGCCAAACCTTGACCTTTTACTAGTTTAGTCGACTTTATTTCTAGATCAAATTCTTGAATTTTTGTGAGCCACCGTCCCCTTTTCCCATCACTGTCAGACTGTACTAAAATATATTTTACAGAGCTAGTAGGTACATACGTGATTATCTTGGAATGCAATACATAAGTTCTAAAAGATTTTAATGCCTTTACCATAGCATATGCTTGTTTTTCCATTATATCGTATTTTAGTTCCGCGTCTCTGAGACTTTTGTTGAAAAAGGCTATCAGTTGTTCGAAACCTTCCTCATTTTTCTGGAGGAGCACCATGGCAATGGTATGCTCGGAGGCGAACGAGAAAATGAGAAAATCCTTTAGATAGTCGGGGCTTGCCAGTACAGGTGCCTCTCTTATAACCCTCTTGATACGCGCAAACGGTTCTTTGGCCTCTGTTGTCCATTTTACCTCGTTGTTTTTCTTTAACATACCTGTGATTAATTTCACAATTTCAGCAAAGTTTGGGATAAACCTTCTCAAAAAGTTTATCTTTCTTAAGAATGATTGAATTTCCTTTACATTTCTAGGAATATTTATTG
>ML806862.1:199535-236875 GCA_009831015.1 Picea engelmannii
TACCTCGTTGTTTTTCTTTAACATACCTGTGATTAATTTCACAATTTCAGCAAAGTTTGGGATAAACCTTCTCAAAAAGTTTATCTTTCTTAAGAATGATTGAATTTCCTTTACATTTCTAGGAATATTTATTGTGTCTATAGCTTGAACCCTGCTGGGATCAATTTTAATTCTGTCTCGGGATACAATATGGCCCAGAAGTTTACCTTCTCGCATGGCAAAGTGACACTTTTTGGGGTTTAAAGATAGACCGAACCTGGGGCATTTTTTGAAAGTCTGTTTGAGATGTATTAAATGATCTTGGTCAGACATAGAAAAAACTGTTAGATCGTCGAGATAGATAACTACAAACTTGTCTCTTTCACCGATGAAAGTGATATCCATAGCACGCTAGAAGGTGGCACCTGCATTCATTAGACCGAAAGGCATTTTATCATACATGAATGTACCCTAGGGTGTAGTGAAGGCTGTTTTTTCTTTATCTTGTTCATTTACAACAATTTGATTGTACCCAGAGAAACCGTCGATCATAGACATCCTATTTGCTCCGACTACCTTTTCTAAGATGTGATCCATTTTAGGTAAAGGATAGTTATCTTTGAGGGAAGATTTATTTAAATTTCTGAAATCAACACACAATCTAATCTCCCCACTCTTTTTTCTAACCGGGACCAGGTTTTCCACCTAATCGAAGTATCTCAGTGGTACTATGATTTTCGCATCTAAAAGCTTCTTAACTTCTCTTTCGACTATGGGTAATAAGATAGGGTTCATTTTTCTAAGCTTTTGCCTAAAGGGTTTGACACCAGGCTTCAAAGGTATCTTGTCTTCGATCACAGTAGTGTCATAGGTCCTAAGCTCTTCGTAAGACCAAGCGAAAACGTCTTTATATCATGCAAGAAAATCTTTATACTTATTTTTCACCTCAGGAGGAAGGTACTTTGATATTTTCACCATCCTAGGTTCCTCTTTTGTCCCTACGTCGCAATCTTCAACCTCTTCTGGTTGGGGTTGGAGAGTGGATTTTAAAGGCATGTCATTTTGATCGAAAATTCTTTCCAAGGGGATTAGTCCCTTTGGAATTTGATTACTTTTTAAAACTAACATGCGATGGTTGGCAATTCTTTCTCAGAACTCCTGAGGGTCTTCTCCTTCTTGCATGATCCATGTGTGATCATTTTGATTCTCTTGATCGATGTGAGTTTCAGAAAAGCCGCCCACTGCCTCTAGGAACTTCCTAATCTGTTCGTCATCCTCAAAAACCTGTCAGTGTTGTATGTTGTTCGGGATGGATGGTCTGTGCCTTACCTCTATATGGTATTTTAATTTAAGAGCTGTGGGGGGAGCGAACATCGAGGCTGCCTTGGCTAACAAATCGGCCTGCAAATTTTCGGCGCATGGGATGAAGTGGATATTTACAGACGAGAAAAAAATTTCCATTACATCCCAGGCACAATTTCTATACGCTCTCAATCTCGCGTGTTTGGCCTGTTATTGTCAATTCATCTGTTTGACTATCAACTCAGTGTCTCCATATACTTCCAGGTTCTTTATGTTCATCTTCTTGGCAGCTTCCAATCCTAATACTAAGGCCTCATATTCACATACATTGTTAGTGTAGTCTATATCCCATTGAATCCTGTAAGAAAAAGGGACAACAAATTTATTTTCAGGTGCCACAAAAAGTACTCCTGCACCTGCTCCTTCACATGACAGAGCACCGTCAAAAAACATTTTCCAGATCCCTGTGCTATGCATATTTTCATATTCTTTCTCGTCTATGTAATTTTCTTCTGTGCAACTGTCCATACCATCATCAAAAGACAAAATACAATTTCCTAGATCTTGATCAACAATGTAAACAGGAAAATTGTTAGGATTTTGAGGATCGCTCACTGTATAGGCTAACCTCGTTTCTTTGTATAACCGAGTAAGTTTCCCACCAAATACAGGAATTGTGGCGTAAGTCATGTCTAGTTGGAGGGACCCCCCAAGTTTGGCTCCCCATGACCTTGATAGTAGTAATCCATACTTTGGGGGGATATCAACAATAACTACGTCCATCGGGACACTTTTGACTGGGACCTGTGCAAGGGTGACTACTAAATCTTTTATCATACCCATGCATTTAACTCTTCTCGAATCGAAAGAGTAGAGATCTATGTAAGGTCGGGTGATCTCAAGGCCTAGTCTATCCATAATTGCTTTGGGCATCACATTATGTGAAGCTCCAGAATCTAGCATGCAGTTACGTAGTAGTCGATCATGCACATTTAGGGTGATATAGAAAGGAGCAACGGTGTCTCTGGCACCCTCAAAATGTGGACCAAAAGTGATATTAGGCTTATCATCTTCTAAATTTATTACGTCTGATTGACTTTATTGATCTGAACAACCTATCACTTTGGTTATCTGCTTTTGATATGCAGGATTCTTTGCTAATTCAACCAACGGGATCAGTATTTTTATCCTATTTATCTCATTTTCAAAACTAAAACCACCGCTAACTTTGTTCGTTTCTCTGGTTGAAACCTCGAGCTCTTTCTTCTCCAACTTATTTGTCTGGGCAGATTTATTACTCATGAGTTTACTTACCGGTGCGAGTGTCTCAGTTGTCTTGATTCCCCTTGTTTGGGTCTCAACCTCCTTCATTTTGAGGTCCAACAAGTCTACCTCTTTTATTTTTTTGTTGGATGTTTCAGTCTCTTTCGGGGCAGGCACATATATTTCACCTCTAGGGAGAATTTTCTTTGGTTGAGAAATCAACGTAGGCTTGTTTTTAGACCTCAAGTTATACCTCGGTTGGACCCCAGCTGTCATGGAATTAGACGTTTCTTGACATACAGCGAAATCATTGTTGTTTATATCATCATCTTCATTTGATGGTTGAAGTGTGTTCAACGATTCTCTCGTAATATTCTTTAGTTACATAGGGTTGAATGCAGTCATTGCCCAAATTTGTCACATCTTCTTCAAGTCCCTCGAAATCTTCCAGATCATTTCCTCCTATAAAATTTTCATTTTTTAAAGTGGTTTGAATTTTCTGATCTTCATTTTTAATCTGCCTTTGTTGATTTTGAGGGTTGGGGTTTCTTCTGAATTCTCTTTTAATGAAAGGATCAGTCTTGGATTGATCTAGATCCATTCTAGTAATTTTATTTGACAACTCTTTAATTATCCTAGCCATATCATCCATTTTGTCGTCTGTGGATCTATTAGATCTTGAGGGTCCCGCTTGTTCCCTAAAACGTCTTGTTTCTTTGTTTCCCATTTCTACCCTAGCTTTCAACTTACCAGAGGCCGTCATGTTAGATTCGATTTCCACAGCATCATCCTGCATTCGGGTTAAGGTAGCCCCCCGCCTTTCTCTTAAGAGAAGGGCGAAGTCGGGTTCGAAAGCTCCAGCAAAGGTTACTTTGACTGTAGGTTAGGAGGGTTTCACTTTAGCTGGGATCTTATTATAGAGTTTGTTAAATCTTTGGATAAATTCCATAATTGTTTCTGAATTCCTTTTCTTTAAAGATCCGAACTCGGTCAGATAATATAAGTGGTGTTTTCTCTCACACCATTGTCTAAGAAAGGCATCTTCTAAGGCATCGTAAGAAAGGATAGACCCTGCGGGTAGGCTTCGAAACCAAGTTCGTACCTGTCCTTCAAAAGTTTGAAAAAACAATCTCGAATAAACATCTTCGTGTTCCAGACCTAAAATATCAGCAAATTGATCGAAGAAATTTATATGTTCGACCGCAGTTAAGTCTCCTTCCCCTGTAAATTTTGGTAATTTTTTTATATAATTTTCAGGAAGGTCATGAAGAGGTACGGATAGAACCAAAGGTGCATATCTCGCAGCTACTTTAGTGAAAACTCTGGGGGGCGGGGGAGGCACTTGGCCCCTCGCTCCTCCTCCAACGGCTGCCATTGGTACTACCTGACAAGGAAAGGGTGTGTTATATAAAGGGTTATGAAAGACTAAAAGCGGATTTCTAGCTTCTTCAAGGGATGAGAAAAGCGAAGACGGGTGAACAAAGATGCGAGGACTTGGCTCCTCGGATTTGTAGGAGACGTAATCAGGGGATCCATTTGGTGTGATATTTGAATATATAGTATACTCTTCGAGACTTGGTGAGGTCGGGAAGTCTAAAAGAAGAGTCGGTGGGATATCAACCGCTGATAAATTTACTGCAAAGTTTTTACCTTTGTGTTCGACAGAGGTTTTCGGAAGGATTTCACTTTTAACCACGGAACTAGCTAAAAATGAATTAGTGGTCTCGGGAGGGGTACTATGTGAAGTTGAAGGTTCACAAGAACTCTTGGTCTTGGGCTACGGGTGTTTAAGTTGATAGACTGCGGTAGTCAGCTTAAGAGAACCTCTAGCTTTCAGTATTTTTTCGGGATCTGAAACAGGCGTGGTCTGCTTGCTCTCTGGGTTTTGTCTGGTATTCCTTCGACCAGATGCCAGCTCACTTATATGTAGAGTCTCCAAGTGAAAGATAGGAAAATCCTTTAGAAAGTTCCCACTCTTTGTTCACTATCAAAGGGTGAAACTTGAAAATATATGTCGTTCTTCCCAGGGAAAAGGTTTTGTAACTTCGTTCCCCAGCAACGACGCCAAAAAGATGTTGTTCCAGAGTCTATAATTAAGGCTTTAAAAAGTACAGTTTCTAGGCATCCGAAAGTTAGTAAGGTGTAAAAAGGGAGGAGAGTATAACTTTGGGAAGGAAGCTAGGGTTGATTTCTAGGTTGTCACTGTCTAGCTTCCAACTGTTCTTGGATGTTTATATCTCGTTCAATTACATCCCATGAACATTCAAGTTCTACCTAGGTGGTGGTTGTTTTAAGTATAGTATCAAAGAGATTTAAAGTGATATGGGTTTGGTCTGATAAACCGGGTTCAATATTAGGTTGTCTTACAACGGGGACAATCATAGAGGAACAAAAAAAATTTAAAAGAAATATGAAAGTTTTTTATGCTGTATCAATTTGATCTTATAAAGAGAACTTTGAAATTAATGTTAAGGACAAAATGCAAACCAAAGGCCTTTTTGCGTAACTATGTTATATTTGCAATAAAAAGTGTGTGAAATATGAGAAAAACATTTAGTTGTTTATAAAGTAAGGCTCCTATCAAAGGAGAATCTCACTCCCTAAACAAAGGAAGAAAATAGACTAAGAAGTATTCTGACGAAGCATAAAATATGACAACTTAAAGGTTCACAAGTGTTGTATCTACTGTTAGCTGATACAGAGGATAAACTGTAAACGATATAGATGAATAAAATTTAATCACCACAGTAGAAGTTTTACTAAATTGCAGTGAAACCTTCATCAGATATATATAAGCGAAATAAAATTGAATATGAATAACAAAGAGAACAAACTCATAACACAGTCTTGACAGAATCAGGATTCTCTAGATTGCTTTGTATTAATTCTCAAAAAGAAGATAGACTCTATTACAATCGACCAAAAAGGTCTAGCCATTTTTCTTTCTACAAAATGTATATTTATACAGATTTTTATATGTTGGAATCTCAATCGTTCTAGAGGATTTCGGTTACAATCAAAGTAGTTAAAACGTTTTATTTCTTTATCTCTGTCCTCATTTGGTACCAGAAACCTACCTCTTTGCCTGCTCCGTGCAAATAACGCACTTCTCCACCAACTGTGATATCATCTTAGAATGTTCTGCTTGGTTATTGGCCTCAAAAA
Source organism: Picea engelmannii (assembly GCA_009831015.1). Lineage (NCBI taxonomy): Eukaryota > Viridiplantae > Streptophyta > Pinopsida > Pinales > Pinaceae > Picea > Picea engelmannii. Next base: position 205,245 of record ML806862.1, read on the forward strand.
TATAACAATCTTTCACCAATAGTGGCAACTTTCCTTCCACCTGCTGATCTTTCGCGTTGATAGAACATAATAATATACTTGGTTTAATTATCCATTTATCTATTTGAATTGTGTCTGTCTAGGTTATTTGTGAAATTTCGACTAATTCTCTTTCTTCATTTTCCTTGATATTTAGCAGATATTTGGCTGTATCTATCTGACCCAGTATCTCAATGTTACTTTCACCATCAGAACCCAACCACATCCCATTTAACAAACCAAAAGTTTCTTCACAAGAATTTCCTATCCCCTTAGCTTGTTGTCTGCCTTCAGATATATTTCGCTCCCATTCTTTCAACAAGATATTGCCTCTGGTCTGCTCTGAGATGGGAAAACTGGAACTACTGCTTATTTCCTTTCTCGTTGTGGCTATAATAGCCTCCTGGAACACAACCCGAGCGGCTCTGACTTCCATTTCTCTAAGAGAGAGGTTCTCCAATGTCTAATCAATGAGTTGGCAGCTGCTTTGAATCGTTTCTACTTTAACAAGCAAACCTTGTTGCGCCACCAATAACCTTTTTCTGATTTCTATTGCTTAGGATTGAAATATCCCGATATCGATTACCTGGCTTTCGGCGAACTCTAATTTGGCCCGAAGCTGCTCTATCAATTCTCCTTGCTGGGCTATCTGTACCTGACTTGTCTGAACCATCAGCTGTGTGTGTTCGAGATCAGGTTTGAGCCGCTCGATTTCATTTTGATCATCTATTCTATCTTGCTCCAAAGTTGCATTCACCTGATCTTTGGCAGCAGGCTCTGTTGTAGCTAGTTTAGCCTCTAATATCTTGATTAGACGATTTTTTCGCTTCAGCTGATATTTTAGGGTCCCGACTGAATATTGGTTTGTCGTAGCAAAAGCACCCAATGTTCCTGCTATTTGCGTTGCAAATTCTTCTTTCTTCATGGTTCTTCCATCGGTTATAATTTTAAATTTCTTGGATACAATACCTGCCTCTTGGTAGAGTTCTTGTCTCATGAAAACCTTTCTCTTCTTATCAAAGAAGAATTCATTCGGAGGTAGCTCTTCCACTGATATGGGTGTTAATTCTTCACCAAAAATCCAACCTGCGTCTGGTATTCCCTTTGTCGACTGCAGGGGAGTAATAGAAAAAATGGGAGTACTAACCTATTTAGATGATTTCCTTGGAGTAACGAACGAAGTTGGCTCGCTTAAAGGATCGTAAGCCTCGGCTTCCTATTTCAGGCCCCCGGTTTTCTCTTCTTTATCCTGTTGTTCTTCTTGGCTAGGTGTTGAATCTTTGGAGCCTTCAGCTTTTGTTTGCTACACCTCTACGGTCGTTGGATTCTCACCCTGTAATACTGGAGGAAGGCAACTCTGCCTATGTTCTTGGAATTTGAAAACATCGGCTCTCTCTTCGGGTGACAGGGTTTGTATCCGAGCCAAAACCTCAGCATACAATCTCGCGCCTCGGAAAATATCATCATGAGGCAAATTCTTGTGCTCAAACCTTTTAAGGCCACAGCTAGCCAAGTGATTACTCACGACGTTGTGTGGGTCATGTTTCTTGAATTCAATATGGACAAATTTTATATCTTCTAAGGTTGTTGCCTCGGCCTTTGCATGCCCGAAATATAATAAAGAATAGGTGTTTAAATGAATGGGGAAAGGTGGTCATACCTTCTTTGAAAACCTCTTCAGCTCCTTACTTATGCCACCAATCACGGTTTGCATGGCGATCTCGCGACAGGCAAACCTATCGGGTATAAATAATGGTAGAGCGTGTGGAGGGATAGAAGCGTCGAAAACCCTAATGTATGAAAACTCTTCCTCCATGTACCAGTCGGCCACCTTGCTCAAATTGGCCGCGATGCTATCTGAGATCCGGGGCGGTGGATTACCGAAGATGGCGACATGCATCGGTATCATTACCCAATTGAAGATTTCATATATCAAATCTAAGGCCTTATCCTCCCAAATCTTAAAATGATAGACATGGATAGGCTCACCCTCTGATGGAGCCCAGCTCTAACTCATTAAGGGAAAAGGTGTCATGGAACACATGGCGTCCATGATGTATGCAGACATAAAAAATGAGGCAGCTTTCCCGCTTGCCCTCTGCGTCCGATATTCTGTAATCCGACTGTTCAGACTATCTGGCAACAGTTTGGCCCAGTCGAAAGAACAACCTTCTGCTACTGTATGCATCAGAGGCACCCATGGGAGGAAAAAATGTGTGGTGTCTTCCCTCCCGTACAATCTACAGGTCATCATTGTTATGTATTTGAACTGTGGTTCCAAAGAAGATATAGAATAAACTTCGTTGCTATCTGCCCTGAACTTCGGTAGGTGTGAGACCCAATCCTTGATCAAATCAGATAAGATTTTCCTGTATTTCTCGCATTCCTTCTGTTTATAATCCTCTAGAAACTCTGCATTGTATGTGAAGTTCGACGTAGGTGGTAACTTGTACATCGCCTGTAAGTTTTCTGGTCTAAAGGTCCCAACAATGACCTTCTTCTCGCTGATGATGGTTTTTGTAGGGATATCTACATGATCTAGCACCCATCGGATCATGTCATAGTAAGGCAGAAGACATGGCCTGGCCGCTACTTTGTGCATCTCTGCCTGGATGACGATCTTGTATTTGGTAGTCAAGTCATCTTTCTCGTTGTCACTGGAGTCGTCCGAACAGTTCACCAAATCTTATTGCAGAACCTCTAAGATGTATGACCAGGTTCGTATGGAGTCAACGCTTCGAGGTGAAGTATCTGAAACATTATCAGAGCCTTGTCCTGAAATCTCAACACTTGTCTTGGACGCTTTTCGCGGGGCCATGACAGAAGATTGTGAGTTAGCTCTCCTGTAATAAAAATGCATATACATACAAAGATCAGTTTGCTGAGAAAAACTTATCTGCGCAAGGAAAAAGATCTATATCTTTGATCATTTAAACTCTTGGTGTCCTTATGAACAGAATGGTCAAATCATATTTAGAGACAGATTTAGCAATAAAGACCATATCCTTACTTGTTGTTTCGCTTCATTTCCAATTAATGCTATAAATTTTGACAGTTTGTGACATAAGTTGGCGCAAGGATAATTTAAAATTACCTCGTAGATTGTGCATATTATTATTTGTATTGAACACTGATTAAGTTGGCTTAGCTTTTTGATTAAGCTTACTTAAACTTTAATCAACCTTTCGGTGTTTGCCATATCGGGAGTTTTCACTCTAACCTTTCGAGCCTCTAAAACCCGAGATTGTGATGATTAGATTTAGTTAAGCAAGGACGTAACCAGGATTAAGTGTTTAATTAATCATGTTTTAATTTATATCGCGACTTCGCGGCTCAGGGTTTCGAATGTATATTTTCTGGGAGGAACGTATGTCGAGTCACGAAATCCCAAGAGACTTTAACCACGGTCAAAACTAATCACCCCTGACACTAACTCGGGTTACTTATGTAAAATTCTCGCGGCTTCATCTTTCGGAGTTATGACGGTAATGTTTTAGGAGAGAGTGAACGTCGAGGCGCGAAATCCCGACAACACTTGACTGGGGTTTAAAGAAATTTACTCTCATCTTTCACCTGAGGTAAGCTTTTAAAACTTTTAGCGACCTCGCACATAGGAGCTTGTAAATCTTGTGATTCGTGACTCCCAAAGAGCGATATTCCACGGTACAAAAGTAAAAACTTTCGTTTAACGATAAAAAGTGGTAACTTATGAAAAATAACATCCTTCACTATTTCACATGTCGAGACTACTGAGATTTTCAGTAGGTAAATGTCACGAAGCGAAAAAGAACTCAAAAACCAACATTTGACTTAAAAAAATACATTTAAACCAGTTAAAAAAGGTGGCTCCAACATAGGCTCCAATTAGGGATCTCGTCTTCTTGCAAGATGGGAAGAACAGTAGACCACGTGCATGTATTGGGTAAATGGAGTCATTTGCTTCGCTTCTGCTAAACTTCCTTTAGGGAAAAGATAAACAGAGGGAAGAAGAGATCTTGTCTTTCACTTCTGCAAAGCTTTTAAATACTCACTATGTTTCATACTCAGCGACAATCCCTTTCACGACTTTCTCTTTCTCTTTACTGAATTTAGGTCTGCATTAAGACAAATCAAAACAGTTCTAGGAAATCCAACAGATCTTGTAACTTTTGGCTTGCATCCAACGAAATTTATTACATGTTTTTAATCGGGGAGTCCCGTCTGGACTTGGGATGTGGATCCAGTCTCGAGAAAGTTGATTACCAGAGTACAGTGAAAATCGTGTATAACAGCCTTACAGACATCTTAGATATTGCTTCACTGCCAACAGGCCTGTTCAGTACCCTGGTGAAATTATCTGCCCCTTTTTTGCTAAATTTCCTTTCACCACTTCGGAATATATTTATGCATTTAAATGTTGAGATGAGGCCAATCATTTCTGAATTTCCTTTCATCATCTCTCCGGACTAGATGTACAATTAGATATGACTTTCTTTTCACCATCTGTCTTATAAATTTCTTTTTAGAACATGAAGTGGGGGCAATCAGTTTGTATGAGGGGTGATGTTTGTATAATATTTTGCAATAGAGGTCTGTTAACTTACTTTGATTTCTCAGTACCAACCTTCCATTAACCTTCACCACACCTTAACCCGCAGGAAAAAGGGGGAAAATCATTTCTAGGGGTTTTCCTTAGAGCAAGCCTCAATCCTTCGAAACTATTGAAAAACCCAAAATAGTTAGGATCCGCCTACGCATAACTTGCTTAGTAAGAGACTGAGGAGTTATGAAGACCAACTTCCTTTCCAAAATACGTTTTACAGCTTTCAAAGTTAAAACATAATCTCTTCCCCCTATGTCTATAAATACGGAAAGGTACTTGGCTTTTTAAGAAGATAAAAGTGAAGACCAGAAGAAAGGTGACAGACAGATTTTTGTACACTGAGGAGAAGGGGTCGAAAATTAAAACCGTTTTTTGAAAACTCTTTCCCAGAGATGCTTTACTTAACTATCACCTATCTTTATTTAAAGTTAACTTCTTAGGACCCAGAGCAAGTAATTGTTCTTTTTAATAACAACTAAGCGAAAACATTAGATCGGTGGGACCTTTATGGCATTTAGGAGACCTTTGCTTTCTTAAAGAACAAAATTCTCGAGAGTCCATACCTTTACCTTACCATTTTGAAACAACTGAAAACCTTTTCTATCACTTGTTTTTGGCGAATTCAGCGTCCGATATATGAATTTCCATTTTCTCCTTTTGCTCGTTTAGGTCGCAAGCTGAAATCTTGTAAACACGAAGAGTGTCCCTTAAAAGAGTTGAATGTATTTGAAAATTGCGTATCTCTATTTATACTGACCTAATTAATTAAAAATGAAAACTTACCTCAAGGGAATCATGAAATAGAAAGTGAATACAAACCGGTGTATACAATGGAAATCCTTTGGGAACAAATTATTTCATGTAGTGTTTTAGATAACTCCCGTTGACAGGGGCGTTGAAGATTTTACCATCCAGATTTTCTAATAAAAATGAATTTTTTCCTTCGGAAGTTGCGACTCTAAATGGTCCATACCAAATATGATCGAATTTACCGTGTTTCACCGAATCTTCCTTCTTAGCATCCCATCTTAAGACCAAATCACCCGGAAGAAACTCTTTGTCTTTTGTCTTACGGTCAAATAAAGTTTTCATGTCGTCTTGATATTTTTGCAATCTTTTGTCCACTTCAACCCTATGTTGTTATACTTCGATCCGCTGATTTATTCTCCTTGTGACGTGGTTTGGTTCTTCTTTCTCATCTTGCCATAGTTTCATTACGGGAAGTGCCAAGTTTATGGGTAATACCACGCCAGTCCCGTATACCATATGGAAAGGAGAAATGCCGATGGATTTTTTCGTGCCAATCCGATTTGCCCATAGTACATATTTTAAATGTACATGCCAGGATCTCTTGTTCTCGTTCAACACTTTCTTAATTATGTTGATCAGACTCTTGTTCGAAGACTCGGCCAGTCCATTTCCTTGGGGATAATATGTCATAGAATGGTCGAGTACAATATTGTATTTTTGGCAAAAACTGATCATAGCCATAGATTTAAAAGCCTGGGCATTATCTATTACTATCTTTCAGGGGCAGCCGAATCTAGATAAAATGTTTTCTTCTAGGAAATCTATTACCACCGAATCTGTAGCCCTCCTGGTTGGAATAGCCTCTACCCATTTAGTAAAGTAATCTGTGGCGGTTAGGATCCATTTGTGTTGAGCGCTGGAATGGGGGTTAATTTCGCCTATAAAATCCAGTCCCCACTGTTGAAAAGGAGCCTCTGTTTTGACTAGAACTAAAGGTAGCGCTGGGAGTTTATGCTTGCCTACAAACAGTTGGCAAGGGTCGCAAGCCCTGACTTTGGCATTTACATCCGAGAAAAGTTTAGGCCAATAATACCCTGCCCTCGGGATTTTATAAGTTGTCGCTCTCCAAGTGTGATGTCCCCCACACACTCCTTCGTGGAATTCGCTTATGACCTCCTCTATTTCAAATTCAACCAAACAAACCAACAGGAAGCCAAGTGGGTCCTTCCAAAACAATTTACCCTCAGATATACAGTATTTGACTGCATGTAGTTTTAGCGTTCTGGCTTTGGATGGAGATAAATCACTCGGACACTTCAAAGTCAGTAGGTAGGATACTATGTTTTTGTACCAGTTAGAGGAGGTAAACTTCTCTTCGATTCTGATTTCACTTGTTTGCTCGTAGAGCTCGCTCATATCTTCATCTTCTCCACATCCCTGTATGTTATTTATGCCGAGGGCTCTGAAATTAGATTCATTTAAGAGTTTAGTCAAGCCTTGACCTTTTACTAGTTTCGTTGGCTTTATTTCCAGATCAAATTCTTGAATTTTTGCGAGCCACCGTCCCCTTTTGCCATCACTATCAGGCTGCACTAAAATATCTTTACAGAGCTAGTAGGTACATATGTGATTATCTTGGAATGCAATACATAAGTTCTAAAAGCTTTTAATGCCTTTACCATAGCATATGCTTGTTTTTCGATTATATCATATTTTAGTTCCACGTCTCTGAGACTTTTGCTGAAAAAGGCTATCGGTTGTTTGAAACCTTCCTCGTTTTTCTAGAGGAGCATCGTGGCAATGGTATGCTCGGAGGTGAACGAGAAAATGAGAAAATCCTTTAGATAGTCAGGGCTTGCCAGTACAGGTGCCTCACTTATAACCCTCTTGATACGCGCAAACGATTCTTTGGCCTCTGCTGTCCATTTTACCTCGCTATTTTTCTTTAACATACTTGTGATTAATTTCACAATTTCAGCAAAGTTTGGGATAAACCTTCTCAAAAAGTTTATCTTTCTTAAGAATGACTGAATTTCCTTTACATTTCTAGGAATATTTATTATGTCTATAGCTTGAACCCTACTGGGATCAATTTTAATTCCATCTCGGGACACAATATGGCCCAGGATTTTACCTTCTCGCATGGCGAAGTGAGACTTTTGGGGGTTTAAAGACAGACCGAACCTATGGCATTTTTCGAAAGTTTGTTTGAGATGTATTAAATGATCTTCGTCAGACTTAGAAAAAATGGTTAGATCATCGAGATAGATAACTACAAACTTGTCTCTTTCGCCGACGAAAGCGATATCCATAACACGCTAGAAGGTGGCACCTGCATTCATTAGACAGAAAGGCATTTTATCATACATGAATGTACCCTAGGGTGTAGTGAAGGTTGTTTTTTCTTTATCTTGTTCATTTACAACAATTTGATTGTACCCAGAGAAACAGTGGATCATAGACATCCTATTTGCTCCGACTACCTTTTCTAAGACGTGATCCATTTTAGGTAAAGGATACTTGTCTTTGAGGGAAGATTTATTTAAATTTATGAAATCAACACACAATCTAATCTCCCCACTCTTTTTTCTAACCGGGACCAGGTTTTCCACCCAATCGGAGTATCTCAATGGTACTATTATTTTCGCGTCTAAAAGCTTCTTAACTTCTCTTTCGACTACGGGTAATAAGATAGGGTTGATTTGTCTAAGCTTTTGCCTAAAGGGTTTGACACCAGGCTTCAAAGGTATCTTGTGTTCGATCACAGTAGTGTCATAGGTCCTAAGCTCTTCGTAAGACCAAGCGAAAACGTCTTTATATCGTGCAAGCAAATCTTTATACTTATTTTTCACCTCAGGAGGAAGGTACTTTGATATTTTCACCATACTAGGTTCCTCTTTTGTCCCTACGTCGCAATCTTCAACCTCTTATGGTTGGGGTTGGAGAGTGGATTTTAAAGGCATGTCATTTTGATCGAAAAGTCTTTCCAGAGGGATTAGTCCCTTTGGAATCTGATTACTTTTTAAAACTAGCATGCGATGGTTGGAAATTTTTTCTCAGAACTCCTGAAGGTCTTCTCCTTCTTGCATGATCCATGTGTGATCATTTTGATTCTCTTAATCGATGTGAGTTTCAGAAAAGTTGCCCACTGCTTCTAGGAACTTCCTGATCTGTTCGTCATCCTTGAAAACCTACCAGTGTTTTAGGTTGTTCAGGATGGATGGTTTGTGCCTTACCTCTATATGGTAATTTAATTTAAGAGTTGGGGGGGGAGCGAACGTCGAGGCTGCCTTGGCTAACGAATCGGCCTATAAATTTTCGGCGCGCGAGATGAAGTGGATATTTATAGACGAGAATTTTTTTTCCATTAGATCCCAGGCACAATTTCTATACGCTCTCAATCTCAGGTGTTTTCCCTGGTATTGTCGATTCATATGTTTGACTATCAACTCAGCATCTCCATATACATCCGGGTTCTTTATGTTCAGCTTCTTGGCAACTTCCAATCCTAATACTAAGGCTTCATATTCACATACATTGTTAGTGTAGTTTATATCCCATTGAAGCCTGTAAGAAAAAGGGACAACAAATTTATTTTCAGGTGCCACAAAAAGTACTCCTGCACTTGCTCCTTCACATGACAGAGCACCGTCAAAAAACATTTTCCAGATCCCTGTGCTATGCATATTTTTGAATTCTTTCTCATCTATGTAATTTTCTTCTATGCAACTATCTATACCATCATCAAAAGACAAAATACAATTTCCTAGATCTTGATCAGCAATGTAAACAGGAAAATTGTTAGGATTTTGAGGATCGCTCACTGTATAGGCTAACCTCGTTTCTCTATATAACCGAGCAAGTTGCCCACCAAATACAGGAATTGTGGCATAAGTCATGTCTAGTTGGAGGGACCCCCCAAGTTTGGCTCCCCATGACCTTGATAGCAGTAAGCCATACTTTGGGGGGATATTAGCAATAACTACGTCCATCGGGACACTTTTGACTAGGACCTGTGCAAGGGTGACTACTAAATCTTTTATCATACCCATGCATTTAACTCTTCTCGAATCGAAAGATTAGAGATCTCTGTAAGGTCAGGTGATCTCTAGGCCTAGTCTATCCATAATTGCTTTGGGCATCACATTATGTGAAGCTCCAGAATCTAGCATGCAGTTATGTAGTAGTCGATCATGCACATTTAGGGTGATATAGAAAGGAGCAACGGTGTCTCTGGCACCCTCGAAATGTGGACCAAAAGTGATATTGGGCTTATCATCTTCTAAATTTATTACGTCTGATTGACTTTCTTGATCTGAACAACCTAACACTTTGGTTATCTGCTTTTGATATGCAGGATTCTTTGCTAATTCAACCAGCGGGATCAGTATTTTTATCCTATTTATCTCATTTTCAAAACTAAAACCACCACTAACTTTGTTCATTTCTCTGGTTGAAACCTCAAGCTCTTTCTTTTCCAACTTATTTGTCTGGGCAGATTTATTACTCATGAGTTTACTTACCGATGCAAGTGTCTCAGTTGTCTTGATTCCCCTTGTTTGGGTCTCAACCTCTTTCGTTTTGAGGTCCAACAAGTCTACCTCTTTTATTTTGTTGTTGGATGTTTCAGTCACTTTCGGGGCAGGCACATATATTTCACCTCTAGGGAGAATTTTCTTCGGTTGAGAAATCAACGTAGGCTTTTTTTTAGACCTCAAGTTATACCTCGGTTGGACCCCAGCTGTCATGGAATTAGACCTTTCTTGACATACATCGAAATCATTGTTCTTTATATCATCATATTCATTTGATGGTTGAGGTGTGTTCAACAACCTCTCGTAATCTTCTTTAGTTACATAGGGCTAAATGCAGTCATCGCCCAAATTTGTCACATCTTCTTCAAGTCCCTCGAAATCTTCCAGATCATTTCCTCCTATAAAATTTTCATTTTTTAAAGGGGTTTGAATTTTCTGATCTTCATTTTTAATCTGCCTTTGTTGATTTTGAGGGTTGGGGTTTCTTCTTAATTCTCTTTTAACAAAAGGATCACTCTTGGATTGATCTAGCTCCATTCTGGAAATCTTATTCGACAACTCTTTAATTATCCTAGCCATATCATCCATTTTGTCGTATGTGGATCTATTAGATCTTGAGGGTCCCGCTTGTTCCCTAAAACGTCTGGTTTCTCTGTTTCTCGTTTCTACCCTAGCTTTCAACTTACCAGAGCCCATCATGTTAGATTCGATTTCCACAATATCATCCTGCATTTGGGTTAAGGTATCCCCCCGCCTTTCTCTTAAGAGAAGGGCGAAGTCAGGTTCGAAAGCTTCTGCGAAGGTTACTTTAGCTGCAGGTTGGGAGGGTTTAACTTCGGCTGGGATCTTATTATATAGTTTGTTAAATCTTTGGATAAATTCCATAACTATTTCTGAATTCATTTTCTTTAAAGATCCAAACTCGGTCAGATAATATAAGTGGTCTTTTCTCTCACTCCATTGTCTAAGAAAGGCATCTTCTAAGATATCGTAAGAAAGCATAGACCCTGCGGGCAGGCTTCGAAACCAGGTTCGTACCTGTCCTTCAAAAGTTTGAACAAACAATCTCGAATAAACGTCTTCATGTTCCAAACCTAAAATATCAACGAACTGATCGAAGAAATTTATATGTTCGGCCACAGTTAAGTCTCCTTCCCCTGTAAATTTTGGTAAATTTTTTATATAATTTTCAGGAAGGTCATGAAGAGGTACGGGTAGAACCAAAGGTGCATATCTCGCAGCTACTTTAGTGAAAACTCTGGGGGGCGGGGAAGGCACTTGGCCCCCCACTCCTCCTCTGGCAGCCTCCATTGGTACTACCTGACAAGGAAAGGGTGCGTCATATAAAGGGTTATGAAAGACTAAAAGCGGATTTCTAGCTTCTTTGAGGGATGAGAAAAGCGAAGATGGGTGAACAGAGATGCGAGGACTTAGCTCCTCGGATTTGTAGGAGACGTAATCGGGTTATCCTACGGGTGTGAGATTTGAATATATAGTATACTCTTAGAGACTTGGTGAGGTCGGGAAATCTAAAAGAAGAGTCAGTGGGATATCAATCGCTGGTAAATTTACTGCAGAGTTTTTACCTTTATGTCTGACAGAGGTTTTCAGAAGGATTTCACTTTTAACCATAGAACTAGCTAAAAATGAATTAGTGGTCTCGGGAGGTGTACTATGTGAAGTTGAAGGTTCACAAGAATTCTTGATCTTGGGCTACGGGTGCTTAAGTTGATAGACTGCAGTAGTCAGCTTAAGAGAACCTCTAGCTTTCAGTATTTTTTCGGGATCTGAAATAGGCGTGGTCTGCTTGCTCTCTGGGTTTTGTCTGGTATTCCTTCGACCAGATGCCAGCTTACTTATACGTAGAGTCGCCAAGTGAAAGATAGGAAAAGCCTTTAGAAAGTGCCCACTCTTTGTTCACTATCAAAGGGTGAACCTTGAAAATATATGTCGTTCTTCCCAGGGAAAAGGTTTCGTAACTTCGTTCCACGAAAACGATGCCAAAAAGATGTTGTTCCAGAGTCTGTACTTAAGGCTTTAAAAAGTACAGTGTCTCGACATCCGAAAGTTAGTAAGGTGTAAAAAGGGAGGAGAGTATAACTTCGGGAAAGGAAGCTAGGGTTGATTTCTAAGTTGTCATTGTCTAGCTTCCAACTGTTCTTGGATGTTTATATCCCGTTCAATTGCAGCCCATGAACGTTCAAGTTCTACCTGGGTGGTAGTTGTTTTAAGTATAGTATCAAAGAGATTTAAAGCGATATGGGTTTGGGCCGATAAACCGGGTTCAATATTAGGTTGTCTTACAACGAGGACAGTCATAGAGGAACAGAAAAATTTAAAAGAAATCTGAAAGTTTTTTATGCTATATCAATTTGATCTTATAAAGAGAACTTTGAAATTAATGTTAAGGACAAAATGCAAACCAAAGGCCTTTTTCCATAACTGCGTTATATTTGCAATAAAAAGTGTGTGAAATATGAGAAAAACATTTAGTTGTTTCTAAAGTAAGGCTCCTATCAAGGGAGAATCTCACTCCTTAAACAAAGAAAGAAAATAGACTAAGAAGGAATATGACGAAGCATAAAATATGACAACTTAAAGGTTCACAGGTCTTGTATCTGTTGTTAGCTGATACAGAGGATAAACGATATAGATGAATAAAATTTAATCACCACAGTAGAAGTTTTACTAAATTGCAGTGCAACCTTCATCAGATATATATAAGCGAAATAAAATTGAATATGAATAACAAAGAGAACAAACTCATAACACAGTCTTGACGGAATCAGGATTCTTCAGATTGCTTTGTATTAATTCTCAAAAAGAAGATAGCCTCTATTAAAATTGACCAAAAAGGCCAACCCTTTTTCTTTCTACAAAATGTATATTTATATAGATTTTAATATGTTGGAATCTCAATCGTTCCAGAGGTTTTCGGTTACAATCAAAGGAGTTAAAACGTTTTGTTTCTTTATCTCTTTCCTCATTTGGTACCGAAAACCCGCCTCTTCACCTGCTCCGTTCAAATAATGTACTTCTCCACCAACTGTGATATCAACTTAGAAGGTTCTGCTTGGTTATTAGCCTCAAAAATATAACAATCTTTCACCAATCGTGGCAACTTTCCTTCCACCTGTTGGTCTTTGGCGCTGATAGAACATAATAATATACTTGGTTTAATTAGCCATTTATCTATTTGAATTATATCCGTCTAGGTTATTTGTGAAATTTCGGCGAATTCTCTTTCTTCATTTTCCTTGATATTTAGCAGATATTTGGCTGTATCGATCTAACCCAGTGTCTCAATGCTACTTTCACCATCAGAACCCAACCATGTCCCATTTAACAAACCGAAAGTTTCCTCACAAGATTTTCTTATCTCCTTAGCTTGTTGTCTCCCTTCAGATATATTTCGCTCCCATTCTTTCAACAAGATATTGCCCCTGGTCTGCTCTCAGATGGGAAAACTGGAACTACTACTTATTTCCTTTCTCGTTGTGGCTATAATAGCCTCCTGGAACGCAACCCGAGCAGCTTCGACTTCCCTTTCTCTGAGAGAGAGGTTCTCCAATGTCTGATCAACGAGTTGGCAACTGCTTTGAATCGTTTCTACTTTAACAAGCAGACCTTGCTGCGCCGTCGATAACCTTTTTCTGATTTCTATTGCTTGGGATTGAAATATCCCGATATCGATTACCTGGCTTTCGATGAACTCTAATTTGGCCCGAAGCTGCTCTATCAATTCTCCTTGCTGGGATATCTGTATCTGACTTGTCTGAACCATCAGCTATGTCTGTTCGAGATCAACTTTGAGCCGCTCGATTTCATTTTGATCATCTATTCTAGGTTGCTCCAAAGTTGCATTCACCTGATCTTTGGCAGCAGCCTCTATTGTAGCTAGTTTAGCCTCTAATGTCTTGATTAGACGATTTTTTCACTTCAACTGATCTTTTAGGGTCTCGAATGAATATTGGTTTGTCGTAGTGAAAGCACTCAATGTTCCTGCTATTTGCGTTGCAAATTCTTATTTCTTCATGGTTCTTCCATCGGTTATAATTTTAAATTTCTTAGATATAGTACCTACCTCTTGGTAGAGTTCTTGTCTCACGACAGCCTTTCTCTTCTTATCATTGAAGAATTCATTCGGAGGTAGCTCTTCCACTGATATGGGTGTTAATTCTTCACCAAAAATCCAACCTGCGTCTGGTATTCCCTTGGTCGACTGCAGGGGAGTAACAGAAACAATGGGATTACTGACCTGTTTAGATGATTTCCTTGGAGTAACGACCGAAGCTGGCTCGCTTGGAGGATCGAAAGCCTCGGTTTCCTATTTCGAGCCCCCAGTTTGCTCTTCTTTATCCTATTGTTCTTCTTGGTTGGGTGTTGAATCTTTGGAGCCTTCGGCTTTTGTTTGCTGCACCTCTACGGTCATTGCATTCTCGCCCCATAATACTGGGGAAGGCAGCTCCGCCTATGTTCTTGGAATTTGAAAACATCAGCTCTCTCTTCGGGCGACAGGGCTTGTATCTGAGTCAAAACCTCGGCATACGATCTCGCGCCTCGAAAAATATCATCATGAGGCGAATTCTCATGCTCAAACCTTTTAAGGCCACAACTAGCCAAGTGATTAGTCACGACCCTGTGTGGGTCGTGTTTCTTGAATTCAATATGGACTAATTTTATATCTTCTAAGGTTGCTACCTCGGCCTTTGCATGCTTGAAATCTAATAAAGAATAGGTGTTTAAATGAATGGGGAAAGGTGGCCATACCTTCTTTGAAAACCCCTTCAGCTCTTTACTTATGCCACCAATCACGGTTTGCATGGCGATCTCACGATAGGCCAACCTATCAGGTATAAATAATGGTAGAGCATGTGGAGGGATAGAAGCGTCGAAAACCTTGATGTATGAAAACTCCTCCTTCATGTACCAGTCCGCCACCCTGCTCAAATTGGCCGCAATGCTATCTGAGATCCGGGGCGGTGGATTACCGAAGATGGCGACATGCATCGGTACCATTACCCAATTGAATATTTCATATGTAAAATCTGAGGCCTTATCCTCCTAAATCTTAAAATGATAGACATGGATAGGCTCAGCCTCCGATGGAGCCCAGCTCCAACTCATTAAGGGAAAAGGTTTCATGGAACACATGGCGTCCATGATGTATGCAGACATAAAAAATGAGGCAGCTTTCCCGCTTGCCCTTTACGTCCGATATTCTGTAATCCGATTGTTCAGACTATCTGACAACAGTTTGGCCCAGTCGAAAGAACAACCTTCTGCTACTGTATGCATCAGAGGCACCCATCGGAGGAAAAATGTGTGGTGTCTTCCCTCTCGTACAATCTATAGGTCATCATCGCTATGTATTTGAACTGTGGTTCCAAAGAAGATATGGAATAAATTTCGTTGTTATCTTCCCTGAACTTCGCTGTGTGTGAGACCCAATCCTTGATCAAATCAGATAAGCTTTTCCCGTATTGCTCGCATTCCTTCTGTTTAAAATCCTCTAGAAACTTTGCATTGTATGTGAAGTTCGACGTAGGTGGTAACTTGTACATCGCCTGTAAGTTTTCTGGTCTAAAGGTCCCAACAGTGACCTTATGCTCGTTGATGATGGTTCTGGTAGGGATATCTACATGATCTAGCGCCCATCGGATCATGTCATAGTAAGGCAGAAGACGTGGCCTGGCCGCTACTTTGTGCATCTCTGCCTGGACGATGATCTTGTATTTGGTAGTCAAGTCGTCTTTCTCGTTGTCACTGGAACAATCCGAACAGTTCACCAAATCTGATTGCAGAACCTCTGAGATGTATGACTAGGTTCGTATGGAATCAACGCTTCGAGGTGAAGTATCTGAAACATTATCAGATCCTTGTCTCGAAATCTCAGCACTTGTCTTGGACGCTTTTTGCGAGGCCATGACAGAAGATTGTGACTTAGCTCTCCTGTAATAAAAATGCGTATACATACAAAGATCAGTTTGCTGAGAAAAACTTATCTGAGCGGGATAGAAATGAGCTTTATGAATAGAACAGAAAGGAAAAAGATCTATATCTTCGATCATTTAAACTCTTGGTGTCCTTATGAACAGAACGGTCAAATCATATTTAGAGACAGATTTAGCAATAAATACCATATCCTTACTTGTTGTTTCGCTTCATTTCCAATTAATGCTATAAATTTCGACGGTTCGTGACACAAGTTGGTGCAAGGAAAATTTAAAATTACCTCGTAGACTGTGCATATTATTATTTGTATTGAACATTGATTAAGTTGGCTTATCTTTTTAATTAAGCTTACTTAAACTTTAATCAACCTTTCGGCGTTCGCCATATCGGGAGTTTTCACTCTAACCTTTCAAGCCTCTAAAACCCGAGATCGCAATGATTAGATTTAGTTAAGAAAGGACATAACCAGGATTAAGTGTTTAATTAATCATGTTTTAATTTATATCGCGGCTCAGGGTTTCGAATGTATATTTTCCAGGAGGAATGTATGCCGAGTCGCGAAATCCCGAGAGACTTTAACCACGATCAAAACTAATCACCCCTAACACTAACCCGGGTTACTTATGTAAAAGTCTCGCGGCTTCGTCTTTCGGAGTTATGACGGTAATGTTTTAGGAGAGAGTGAATGTTGAGACGCGAAATCCCGATAGCACTTGACTGGGGTTTAAAGAAATTTACTCTCAGCGTTCACCTGAGGTAAGCTTTTAAAACTTTTCGCAACCTCGCACATCGGGGCTTGTAAATATTGTGACTTGTGACTCCCGAAAAGCGATATTCCGAGGTACAAAAGTAAAAACTTTCATTTAACGATAAAAAGTGGTAACTTATGAAAAATAACATCCTTCGCTATTTCGCATGTCGAGACTACTGAGATTTTCAGTAGGTAAATGTCACGAAGCAAAAAAGAACTCAAAAACCAACATTTGACTTTAAAAAATACATTTAAACCAGTTTAAAAAGGCGGCTCCAACACAATGAACAACAACGTGTATAAATACATGTACAATAGTAGAGTTACGTCTTTTAAGATGTGACTTTACATTAAAAGCATAATTATTACATTAATAATTTAATTAGTAATTAATAACATTGTAATATACACAAGGTATATTACAAGTCACCCCTCCTAAAAATAAGCTTTGTCCTTGAAGCATAGGTAAAGACAAGTCTTCTGAATCTTCTGTCAATTTAGCTAGTGATGTTTCCTCACTAATTACAAAGTTTTTTTTTAAATATATTCACAGTTATTTCCAAGTATTAGGTGTTCTACTAATAGTTTGCACAGCTTTAAAATGTTGTATTTTATGTTGTTGTACATGAAGGTGTAGGGTCTTTATGCCACGAAGATTCAAGTAAGTTGCATTTCGACATAGTACACCTCCCCAAGACATTGTGCAAAACACATACTAATTTTTTTTTCCTTAGCAACCTGTGTGATAGGGTTGTCATAATGTCCATATTCATAACTTATGTGTCTACCCTTCTTGAATGCATGCAATTCTGTAATATTTTTGAAAGTTTATGTAGATGTCTGAACAATTGGAGTACCAATTGCGTCGGTAATTATAACACGTCTTGTCTTTTCACTGAAATGGATGACGAGAATTCCATCGGGGCTAACAGAGTCCTTTTGCTCAGATCTGCACATTGGACATGGATTTTTATGACAAAACCATTTGAGAATGCACTTTGAATGATAGAGGTGTTTGCATGGCAACTATTTTGCATGCTCTTTAGTGGAAAATGTTACTTGACACATTGGGCACATCACTCCATCATCTTTTTCACTTTCTTTGCAAAACATAACTATTGGTAGACCATTGACTCCTACAAAAAGACTATTGGGTACCTCTTCTTCCTCAGTGGGACTACTAATTACTCTTTCCCCTCCAAGGTTTCTCATGCCAATATGGATCATTTCATATCTAAAAACGAAGTTATATGTATAGTGCTCTAAATGTTGATTGATTTGACGCCATGTGAATATGGAATTCCATATAACTTGACTGGAATAATTAACTCCTTGGTTTCATTAGCGATGATCTTCTATACATCGAACAACAATAATATTGTCTGGGAATGCAAATGTTTTGAGATAGTCTTTGATTTGAGTATTGAATTTGAAATGATCAATGTTCTCCCCGTGCCATCAATCATCTAATTCACGTATATCAATATTCTCTGATAAACTCTCTACTTCCTGAGGTTGGTAATGGAGAAATAAAAACATTGTATTACACTCACAGTTGGTGCCAAATGGTTATCTTGCAAGACCATCTGACACTCACATGAGAGCGTGACTTCAACATCAGGTACATTTATATTCCAAAATGAGTTAATAATCAATTGTTTCTTGGATTGTAGATATGCTTCCAAATCACTTTCATAATAATTCCCCTCTGTGGTCAGTGGTTGTTTCATCTCTTCTTGTGACCGTAATAGTGAAAAAACACGTGTTGTTGCTTTAACTTGAGATTTAATAGATAATTTAACTTAAGGATAATTCCCCTTTGTACTCATCTGTTCCATCGTATCTTCTTGTAAGTGTTTGAGTGTGATCTGATGTATCATATCTTATTGTAAGTGTTTAAGTGCCAAAGCACCCATTGTTGTGGCTAGAGATTTTATAAAATTCCCTTTATGTTTGAACCATTATGTTATAAACGACACACCCAAATATATGGTGTTCTTCCCAAGTTCTTGTGCGACTTGTCTTGCATATATGTAGCTAATTGACTGCAGAATATTACTTTTGTAAGATGCATTGTTGAGCCGTTGAACCTCAGATTTAGCTTCTTGTATAAACCCTTCCTTGTCACCGTGTACATATTGATTATGTCAATCTTTCAAAATCAATGCAAGTTTTTCTTCTCTTGCCTTTTGGACAAGCTTCATCTTCTCTAGTAGTTTCATGATATATGTCTGGTCATCTTCAGTAAACAACATGAAAGAACCCATTGAAGCCATTGCAGGTTGGCCTATATAGTGTTCAAATAAACTCGCTTCCAAACAACATAGCAAATACGACTATTGGGTCTATCATTGTTTCCGTTGATACACCTTATTTTCCATGTGCATCATATGATGCCCGCTGTGGTGGATCACTGAAAACTTGGTAGGATTCTCCCAATGCCTGAAAATTTTATGCCACTTGAGGATCATTTGGATTTTTATCAGGATGAACTAGTCTGGCCTTCATGTAACAAGCTTTCTTGATCTCTGTTTCTGGGGCCATGTGATTGACTCCAAGAACGTCATAGCAGCCAATTTCCTTGACCATTTCTACAAATTCCAGACTTTCTGGAGAATCAGATGCGAAATTGATTTCCTCCGCGAGCTCCGCTTCAAATATGGATTTGTTTCTTTTCCCTGTATCTTTGATTGCCACATGATTCTTGTTTCATTTGGACTTGACAACGGAGGCAACATTGGCATGTTTTTTTCTTTGGTTATTACCATTAAAAAAAATTAGCTTGTTGACCTCGGGGTCTGTCTTGGTGATAAAGGGATTATTTTGGAGTTCTTCTTGAAGCGCAATTTGGTTTTGGAAGGAACCCTCCTCTAAGAATACCAAGACTACCTTATCTATTAGTTCTTCCATCATTTCATTCACATAATTCTTTATTTCTTCAAGAGTGTTGCTCATATTTTCCATAATTTTCATGTTTTTAAGAATGATATTTTCCATCTTGAACGCATGTGATTTTGGTTTTCACCAGGATTTCGCTCTGATACCACTTGAAAGCTTAAGACTTGATATATATAAAATATTTATTTAATATTTATTAAATTTATTATTCGTTGTCTTAGTCAATGAACAACAACGTGTATAAATACACATACAACAGTAGAGTCACATCTTTTAAGACGTGACTTTACATTAAAAGCATAATTATTACATTAATAATTAATAGCATTGTAATATACACAAGGTATATTACACTCTCCTGGACTTGGAAGAGGATGGAATAGTCTATCAGCTGCGAAATCGACCCATTTTATACCATGGGTGTGAGCCTAGGCTTCAGAAAAATCCTCCCCCAATCCAAGGGGGAAAAGGGAGGGGAAGGAAGTCGCACTTGTTGAAGGCTCAGAATAAAGCCTTAGCTGATATTGCAGTTGGAAAGAAAAAATCAATTTTTGGGGTGCTTAGAGCATCGTATGCCTCGGGAGGAGTTCGCTAATGAAAATTCTCTCTTTCAATTGTAGGGGTTTGGAAAGTTCCTTCAAAAGAAATTCCCTCTACAGGTTGGTGGAGTCAAACCAACCAGACATTATGATGTTACAGGAAGCTATGGGTGATGAAGTTGTGATCATCCCCCAACTTTGCTCCCTGCTCAAGACATGGGATTTTTTGGGCTCAAATGCCAGAGGGTGCTCAGGAGGTCTGGTCATTGGATGGAATCCCAAAATAGTCAAAGTTATAAGTTCTTGGGGTTATGAATTTGGACTTGGGTTAAATGTCCTCTTTGCAGAGATTGGTTCGGAGGTAACAATATTAAACTTGTATGGTCCTTACTAGGAAAAGGGACCCTTTTTGGGAGGCTCTAGGCCATAAATCCTTCTTAAAAAGTGAAAAGCTTATCCTAGGAGGGGACCTAAATTTTTCTCTCGAGGAGGTTGAATCCTGGGGACCAAGGGCTTGATTGGATCCTTTGATAGATTTTTTCAACCATATGTCAAGGAGAATGGAATTGATTGACATTCCTCCCATATGCTCCACCTGGAGAAATAAAAGGGTGGGAGAGGATAGAATTGAGAAATGTTTGGATTGCTTTCTAGACTCTGAAAATTCAGTAGAGGCTTGTACTCAGCTCAGGCAATTGGTCGGATTAGTGGGGATCTTGGACCATTCCCCAATATTCATGGAAATTGCTCTAGGCAACTAGAAACCTCCCAGCGCTTTCAAGTTCAACTCGGAGTGGTTAAAGGAGGAGGGGTTTTTGTCCCTTGTCAAGGAGCATTGGATTCCTTATGATGCAACTTTGGGAGATAGAGCAGGAGTCCAGTTCATGGTAAATATTCGAAGAGTGAAGCAAGACACTTTGGAATGGCGGTAAGTCAAAAAACAAAAAGATGCATAAGATCTAATTGATACCGAAGCAACATTGCAGACAATCTATGATTTTGTGGGAGGAGGATACGATTCTGCTAAATTGAAGGAAGAGCTACTAGCTCTAGAAAAATAGAGAAGGCATCTTTTGGAGGCTTGGGAGGCAGAATGACGCCTAAAAGGTCAAGCATTATGGCTAGAAAAGGTGGATGATAATAAAAATTTCTTCCAGGCTTATGCTAAAGGAAGAAAGATGGCTAACACCATCTGGAGTCTTAAGGACTCGGAAGGAAGAAAGGTATCCTCCTTTGATGGAATGGCTCGTATAGGTAAGGAATACTTCCATTCTCTTTTCAAATTTTACCAAAGGGCATCAATGGCTGACATAGTGAGGATGGCCCTTTACTTCCCCAGATTTGTTGGCGAAGATGAAAACAAATCTCTTTTAGAGGAAGTAACGAAAGATAAACTCAAGGAAGTGATCCATAGCTTTCAGAAGGATAAAATTCCAGGTCTTGATGGTTGGACCATAGAATTATTCATAGGGCTCTATGAGATGATTGGGACATACATCTTATGGGTAGTAGAAGAATCTAGATCTGAAGGCCACATGCATGCTCCTTTCAACTCCACTTTCATTGCTCTCATCCTGCAATCTGATGATCCTTCTTCCTTGGATGGTTTCAGGCCTATCTATCTTTGTAATTGCATTTACAAAGTGATCTCCAAAATCATAGAAAGAAGAATCAAGTCCATCCTTTCAAAGAATATCTCCCGAGAACAATTTGTTTTTTTGGAAGGAAGGTAAATTCATGAAGCTATTGGGGTGGCGTAGGAGGTGATGCATAGTTTGAAGTCTCAAAATGAGAAAGGGGAGATCTTAAAGATTGATCTTTCAAAAGCATATGACCATGTCAAATGGCTATATAGTTGGATGCTTCTAACCCACTTAGGATTTGAGGTTCATTTCATGAATTGGGTAATGTGTTGTATAACATCAGTTTCTTTTGCAGTTATAATTAATGGTTCAACCTTTTCTTTTTTTCATGTAGAGAGGGGATTGAGGCAAGGATGCCCCTTATCTCTACTTCTTTTTCTGCTAATTGCGGAATCACTCAACAGAGCCATAGCAGAGGAAAAATCACGTGGTGAGTTCCAGGGTATTGCGATATTTCCAAATTTAAACATCACCCATCTCCTTTTTGTTGATGATGTCTTGATCTTTTGCAACAGACAAAGGTGTGATGCCCAAAAGGTGTTTGATATCTTGGAATTGTTCGGAAAGGCCACAGGTATGAAGATAAATGAAATAAAGTCTACCCTCTCAACTCACAACACGGAGTTAGAAGAACATACGAGTTATATGGACCTTTTCCCCTTTGAGCATCATGAGTTGGAGAAAGGTCTCAAATATTTAGGTTTCCATCTTAAGCCAAAAAATTATAGGAAAGAAGTTTGGAAATTACGTATAGCTAAATTATAAAAAAGGTTAAAAGGGTGGAGCTTCAGGTGGCTATCTCGTGCAGGCAGGTTGGTTCTAGCAAGATATATCTTAGAAGCCATCCCAATATATTGGATGTCCTTAAGCTTGGATCCCAAAAGGTGTCTTAGAAATAGCTCAGAAAATTTGTTTTAAATTTATTTAGGCTGCCACAAAGGATCAGTTTGTTGCTCCCTGGGTTAAATGGAATGCAATGGCAGTTCCAAAAACACTTAGAGGATGGGGGCTCAAAAATATTTTTCTTTTCGCCAAGGCCCTAGAAGCTAAGTCAAGTTGGAGATTGATCACTTATGAAAATTTGTGGACTTAGGTGGTGTACCAGAAATATATATTTCTGGAATCTATAGAGGATTGGATTCATAACCCTTTGAAAAAAAGATCAAATTGCACAATAATTTGGAAAGCACTTATCCACTCTTTTTCTGTAATTGGGGAAGGCTTGGCATAGAGAATAGGGAAAGGATCAAAAGTCATAATAGGGGAGGACCCATGGCTTGGTTGTGGAATTAGCCATATTCTCCCTAATGACTTGGTGCAACTTCTAAATGAAAATGGGATGTTCTATCTAAACCAAATATTTAATCAGATGCACTCATATATTTGGGCTCAAGAGTGGAAAACTAGCGACCAAGTTGGGTTGGATGACCAATTTACAGAAGCATGGGAAAACTACACAAGAAGCCTAAAAAATGCCCATATCTGCATCATTGAAAAGGAGGATGAATTGGTCTGGCAACATTCCCCTTTTGGGGAATACACACTAAAACTCATGTATACCCAACTAATAATAGATCTACATAATTAGGAGCATGTTTGGTGTTGGAAGGGGTTATGGAAGATAAATTGTCCCTTTAAAGCTCACATTTTCATGTGGTGTCTAATTAAGAACAATATCCCCACTTGGGACAAAATAAAAAACTAGATGATAGAAGGGCCAGGATGGTGCCCTTTATGCAAAGGAGATGAGGAGACCAGAGTGTATATTTTCCTTCTGTGCCCTTTTGCAAGACATGTTTGGGAAGAGTGCTCATTGATGCTGGGAAAAATGTGTCAATGGCAAGTGAATTTAGTGAAAGAAGCTTGGAAAGATTGGCTTGCCCAACCTCTGAATAGAAACATCAAGGCCCTACCCTTAATTTTGAACTGGGGGATCTAGTTGGCTAGGACTGCAGTGATTTTTCAAGACAAACCATCCCTCCCAGAGCTAATGGTCAGCCATGGACTGAGCATTCTAGAGCATTTCCCTCAAGAAAAGGGAGTCAGGAGAGGAAGAGTGCTTCAAGAAGTCTTAGTTGATTCAAATAGGCCCTAGGATTTTTTTTATGGAGCCTCACAAGAAAACAACACCTGTTGTGGAGGAGGAGCAATTTTGTTCCTTTCAAACACTCACCTTTTTAGGCTCAAAATGGGGCTCGGCCCTAGCACGAACAACTTTGCAGAACTTTTGTCTCTCAAACTATTGTTGCTCTTTGCTTTAGAAAAAAATGTTCATTCTATTCAGTTATTTGGTAATTCATTGTTGGTTATAAATTGGATTCAAAAATCTCAAAGATGCCACAAAATCATTTTTGTCCTTTGCTTGAGGAAATCTTCAAAATTTTGGCCTCTTTTGACAACTACTCTTTCTGACATGTTTATAGGAATGAAACCAGGCAACAAACTCTCTCTCTAAAGAAGGATTGCAGATGGTTGTTGGGACATGGATGATCAGAGAAGACATGGATGGTTCGGCAATTTCTTGTATGCAAACGTATTTTATGGATTTTCCGGGCCATAGGGTTGATGTTGTTTCAGCTTGGCATGGTCTTGGTATGATTGTTTCTTGATCACAGTAGGTGGATGCCTCCTGATTTTTCCTTCTCTCCTTTGTCTTGAGAAGTTTCTTTCTCTTCTTAGTTTTGTACTATTTTGATATTTCAACAAGGACTGGTTTTATATAGGCCTATAGAAGTTGCGGCCTGGTGATATTTGTAGCAGAGTTTATGTAGCACAAGCTGGCAATTTTGTTGTTTCTTCAGCTTATGGTGATAGTAACAAAGGATGCTTCCTCATTTGTATTGTGGCAAAGACATTAGTCTTTGGCTTTGTTTTTTTCTCTCTCTTGAACTCATACATGTTGGGCATGTATCTACATAATGTAAATTTATTTTCTCTAATGGATTAAACAAAATTTATGTTTTTTTCCTCGGAAAAAGAAATATTGGCTTGCTACATCAGAGACCACATCTCATACGCTTTGCAGGTGTCATGGGTACCAAGGGTTGAGGAAATTGTAGGCATGCACATACTTTCTTTTGGTATACCTTTTGAAATTTGTTTTGATAAATCTCCTAAACAATTGTGAGAGTACCTAGTGCCAACATTATCCCTTTTCATAATCCTGAAAGGTTGCAATCAACAAGTTGAAATATCTCCCAAACACTTCATTATTGTTGCACACCTCGTTGTTTTCAATTTAAACCATTTTTTTTTTCATTTCATAAAAATATAATGATTAATAACATTGTTGAACTCCTCAATCAAACATTGCTTACTATCTTCATATATAAGATTATGGTTTTCCTTTTCATCCTCTTCACCCACATGTGCAACATTGCACTCACCTTCAAAAGTGTTGTAGTTGGGTAATAATGCCAATGAAAATGTAGAATGTGGTAATAGTGCTAGCAATTATGCAAAGTCTGGTAATAACATCAAGCTTGTTGCAGGAGCCATGAGTGGCACACTAGTTGGAATGGAAGTGGGCACTCCATTAATATACACATATGCCTTCAACATGTTTTCATAGATTTCCCCTCTTCACATCTAGGCAATTGCAAATGGTCATCTTCAATCGGGGTTACACATAGTGTAGAACGTATTTGGTTGTCCAAATTATGACTTGATGCCCATAATTATAGGGTAGGCTACAAGGCCATAAAGAATGTTGATGTCCAAGATGTTAAGTGCACTCTCCCATGCCACCAAATTCTTAGCAAATATGCTTTCTTTCACAAACACAACAAACCAATAGTAGGAGTGTACTTGTACTATAAGTTTCCAAATCATCCAATCCATTGTGTGGGAAGAGGCATTGCGGACCTAACATAACGTCGACATCAAATGAGTATTATTATTTGTTATTAATATAATGCAAGAATTAACATATAATCGTTTTTATTTGACTTTTACATAAATTGTCTACACACAAAAAAACATGGAACTCACATTGAACGTTCCCCTCTCCAAGGAATTAATGTTTGATGTGATCATGGAACGAATCAATGGAAGAATTTGTTTCCTAGTTTGAATGCCAAAAGCTCCATCAATCTGTGACGCACATACTTGCAACATTTCTCATAACATATAAACATAAGTAATAACATTGACCAAATCACTAACAAACATGAAAAATCAATATGATAGATTCACTCACTTAGTGGTGGCTATCACTGATCTTTGAAATAGCTGATGAAATCAATTTGCTTGGAGAATTGTTAATAGAACTCAATCAATTTGTTTGAAACATCCTCAAATGACAATGAAAAATGCATTATGTTCCTCGGAAATTTTGACTTTTATATCTCTCTTTTAGTGTCATGAACATACTTGTTTAGTTTTTTCAACCAACATTGATGTGCATGCCAAATGTCGAGTATTATTGGACAATCGAACACATAATTGTGGATGAACAATATTTAGGTGAAAACAAATATGTCAATAAATATGCAATGAAAAAAAAATTAAGAGATGTGCACCACCCAGATCTCTGTGAGGGAATTCTCCACAAGAGAAGTCGAAGGTTTCCATGTGGGATTGGAAGAGAAAACATGTTGGAAAAATGATTACAACCATGTCGCAATTTTTTCCCACTCTACATTCTTTGATATGGCCCAATCAATAGGGATCATGCAATTTTGATGTGTGTTGAAAGAAAGAATAATGTACAAAGGATACTACCATGCGCAAGATTTTATGAATATGATATTTCAAAAAAAAATAACACCAATGTGGTCAATAACACCACTAGAAACAACCATGAATACATATGATAGAGCAATAACGTCGTCTTGGTAAATAAGGTGCTTGGACATAAGAATTTATGAATTGAAATTATAGGACACTAATGTTGGCTTGGTAAATAAGGCCCGCTAGAAACAAACATTGCATGCATTCATATTACAAAAATAAATGTTGATTTGGTAAATAAGGCTACTTGAAACAAGCATTATGTGAATTCATATCACAAAACAATAACATCAATGTGGCAAATAAGGCCACTTGAATTAAGCATTTCATGAATCAATATAACCCAAAGCAATGATGTTGGCCTTGTAAATAAGGTCATTATGAACAAAAATTTCATGAATTCTTACCACAAAAGAATAACGTCGACATGGTAAATAAGGCAAGTACAAACAAGAATACCTTATATTTATTTGTTGAAAAAGTTGAATCCATCACAAGGATGTTGTTGTGACCGTGTCAAATAGCCTAGTCCACTTACCATCTCATCATTATTCCTAGTGTGAATGGCTTAAGATTTACTAGGAACACATCCACCTCGTTCCTTTCCACCCAATATTGGACATTAAGGGAGTCATCCTCATGATTATGATAATGTGGGTCATCAATATGTTTTCTTTGGTTTGGGATGTCTCTTTTTTATATGAATGCATCCCTCCCATGGGTTTGTTGTGCATCAAGCATATGAAACATGCATTATTGCATATCTCATTTGGAGAAATACTAACAAAAATGAAATATATGATAAGTGCATACTGTGAAGCTACCATTGGTGTGCAGATGTAGTATTGGCTTGACCATGATAAAACAAATAATTTTTGTCCACATGCGAAGACTAGAAGCAAATGACAGGCTCCATGTGCGGTTTGTCTAAACTGTTTTAACAATGTAATGTAATTGGTACCCTCTCTTCATCCTCTCTTGATTGGGGTGCTTCTTATTTTTTAATGGATCTTCAACAACACTTTTATAACCCTCTAGGCCGTAATAACGCCATTGCTTGATAACATAAAAGAAAGGGTTAGATCATTGCATTGAAATAACACACATATGTTGCAGATTCCTATAGAACAATGAGAATGACAAAAAAAATAGATTTGGCATATGTCTCTTTATAATGCCCACATGATGTGTATTACATGCATTACATAAAAAATAAAATTTATGTATGTTTTCAATTAAAAACAAATATAGCCAACTTATATCTTGCTATAATATTGATATGATCGTTGACATAAATTACTTGAAAAAAACACATATTTCTAGGTTTTCACTTAAAAAACAAATACCATTTGCAAGGAATTATGGGTTTTGAATTAAAAGAAAATATTGTTTGCATCTAAAAAATTATTCAAACAAATCTAAACTTGGGTGGAAATGAACAAGATTTGAAAGATTTCAAGGTTTTCCTTTAAAAACCAAACCTAGCCAACATATATTTCACTATAACGCTGACACGACAATCATGACATCCATTACACTCACAAATAAAAATGCAGAGTTTCAATTAAAACAAACCTAACCAACATATATCTCATCATAATGTCAACATGTCCACCATGGCATGCATTAGGTGAAAAAAAACTCACATTTATGGGTTTTCACTTCAAAAACAAACATCATTTGCATGGGATAATGAGTTTTGAGTTAAAAGAAAATTTTGATTGCATCTAAAAAGCTATTCAAATGGAACCAAAATCGGGTGGAACCAAACAAGATGTGAAAGATTTCAGGGTTTTCCTTTAAAAACTAAACCTAGTCAACATACATTTCGATATAACGCCAATAAGATCATTGTGACATGCATTACACACCAAAAAAAATGCAAATGTGTATCCTTGAAATATTGCAAGAAATGCAAGGGTTGTACATTCCGTAGATTCTTTGGATCTATGTCAACATCATACACAACCCTTGGTTTTTTCTTTGACACAACAACAAGCTCCATTTCATAGTTCAAACAACTCAATTCTCATGTTTTTAGGTCATCAAGACATTCAAAGGAATAACAATGGTTTCGACATGAACTTGTCTACACGAGAATAAATCCCATTTCAAGTCTAGAAAATCAAAGGAATTCTTAGGGAGTTTTTGTGGCATCATCCTAATGGTTGTTTTGAGTGTTAACTTGGGTGGTTGTTGTGACATTGGTACTATACTTTGAATCCCCTCCTATGTTCTAAGTTCAATTATGTGCTTTTTCATATATTTGTGTTTTGCATCGTCTATCTAGCTCACCAAGCCCTGGGTTACATTCGATAGGATCATTGAACGTAGATCCTCTACCACTCGGCTTCAGATAATTATAAAATGTGATTCCATCATGTGTATGGTCATGCATGTCAAAGCATCTAACTATCAACTATTTTGTTACACAAACTACTAATTCAATCAAATTAATGAATCCAAAATTGTATGGCAACAATGACATTGTTTGTCAAAAATTGTATATATGGTCATAAATCCCATTTCAATAAAACGATTAGCTTTGACTTGGTCTATGTTTTACTTTGGTTGACTTGGTTTCTTCTAAGAGGAAGAACATCTAACTAAATCAATGTCAAAAAAATCTACGACAAGGAGTACAAAGATGGTAAAAATCTAGAGAATGGTGGACCCTTCAACATGCATGACATTCAACATTCCCAATGATATGTGATACCACATTAATTCACTTGTTGTCTAGATCTAGTCAGTATTCAAAAATTGTGAGCCCTATGAAAGTCGATAAACTTCTTCAACCAATTTTGTGAAAGGAACGACAAACACCTATTTCAACTTGTAAAATGAACACTCCTCTAGATTAATGCCAATTTTATGGTAGACAAACTCACTTGCATTCTATTTGTTGCTAATGTTGTTCGAAAATCCCCATGGTGGATTACCATAACTAAGTTGCAAACCCTCTTGCACCCCTTCCTTAGTATGAACAAGATGCGAGATCATCCTCTCCTTCATGTGTCAGGCCATGCATTTAGAGTTGTTGCACTCTAACAAGGAACACCAATGCTAGGAGTTGCCAGAGGTTGATGCATGCATATTTACTAGATTTCGATAAGGAGCACCAACGCTATAGTAGGAACATGGGAGGGACTATGTTGATGAGATGCTAGCCTAGCCACAACATCATTGGCCTTACTGGCACCCATCGTGGACTATCTTTATCCTTGTTGTTGCAATACCTATATGTATCAATGTAAAATTGTTAACCAAAGTAAAACCTATTCACATTTGTTTATTTAATCTTAAAAAAGGTATAATAATACCTATTAATATTTGGTGATTTAATCTTGTCTAATATATATTTTTTGAAAATATATAATCTTAATATTTGTGAATCACTATTCTCCTTAATGATATAAATCAACTTTATTATAAACACATATTCTCCTTAATGATATAAATCAACTTTATTATAAACACTAATAAGGTTAAATGTAAAATCTCATACATGTGATTTTAGAAATATTTTGCTTGATAAACATATGCACGACATCAAACCACCAAACAATATTGCTCATTTCTATATAGAAGAGAATTCAACAAAGCCTTCAAGTTTTTATTTATAATGTTAGGTGAGCACTAAAGTGATTATGGAATAAATTTTAAAGCATTGGTGTACTAAATGCTTACCTTCAATGAATTCAACGAGGCTTTCAAGTTCACTTATAATGCAAGGCCAAACACTAAAGTGGTATTGCAATAAATTTTAGAGTGAGCGCTACTACGTAACACGTGTTCTATCTTGTGATTGCTAATCTTTGCCATCCATGGTTGAACATTCTTTTTTAAAAATAAGTTTATTTATCTCTCCATTTTCATTACGGTTGGATGGCTTTTAAATTATTGTTGATATTGTTGGAGGCAAGACTAGAGTTTTGATACATAGTATTTGTATTTATAGGGGTTATTATTCGTCCTTGTCTAGTAGGGAATATAACTATTTATAAGAAATATAAGTATTTATAGGAGTTATTATTTATTATTTATTAGGGTTAATATTAGTCCCTCTCTAGTAGGGAATATAACGATGGGTTTGTGTTCAAATCGATTTTACTTTATATTTGTTTTTATATGTTTTCACTTTATATTTGTTTTCATATGTTTTGTGATATTGATGTATTGAATTTAATATTTTAAAATAGAAATTATTTTAAAATATTTAATTTTTGTTATTCTATTTTATGATGGGTTAAACATAGTGAAATGATAATTTACCTCTACTTGAATGAGAAATTGTTAGATTATAAAAATAATAAAAAATTAAAGTTGTCAAGAATTTTATTATAATTATTTTACAATTATTTTATTGATAATTCTAAATGCATATTCCAATGTGTATTTACATATGCAACATTTATCGTCTCCATAATAACTACATACATCTCTGCATAAGATTTCTATGGATCATAATAGATACCTATATCTCTCTAGGAGATTTTCACGGACCCATAATAAATACATACATCTTTCCAGGAGATTTCCACCGATTGAAACCTTTATTATCGTACATGTATCATGAAATTTAAAAATTCATAGAGATTTATCACAATAAATATAATCTGGAGTTATGTCAAGCCAATACACAACAATTTAATACATGATGTGTTTTCTTGCCATGCTACAAAGTACTTCCTCCACCATTCTGCTACTTAAAGGATCTCAAGTTAGTGAAAGGAAGGGTCGATCTTCTAATACAATCAGTGACACAACATCCTTCCACGAGGAATTAGAAGTATCAAATTTTATCAAGTAACATTCCTCCACTATTCAATGGGAGAGCAATGTTGAAGACTTAATAAGTGCCAAATATCTAATAATAGAGGCCATGCAAACACGAGTTTAATGAAGGAAAATGGAAATTATTGTGGAGGGACCAATGTTCATGCATGCACCCTAGAGCTTCCGGATTTAATTCCTCCCTCGTCCAAGTCTCCTAGCTTATAACCTCAAGTATGTTATAATAACCCTCTTGTTGATCCACTTCAAAGTAATGCAAAAACTAACACAAAAAACTTGAGGCAAGGAGTTAGATTGAATTGCAAACAAAATAATCAAAATTCAAAGAGTGTAGGGAATGAGGAGAGGAGTACTATAATGACTAGTGTTATTTCTTCAACGAGATCAATCATTCAATTTGTGGGAAGTGGTTGGATTTTGTCTCTCGCCAGT
>ML806863.1:14209-26318 GCA_009831015.1 Picea engelmannii
AAGATGGTCAGAAACTGACCAAGGATGCAAATCACCTCTCTTATAACAACAAAGATTACGATCCACGAGTCGATTTGGAGATTGAGGGAATGACGGTCAATTAGGTGATTTTTTATTTTGGTTCACAAGTCAATATTTTACCATGAGAAATATGGGTATGAATGGGACGACCCAACCTAGCACCCACAATGAATTATCTTAAGTTAGTCGATCAAATATTAATAGAACCAATTGTAATATTGAGAAACATCAACACTCAAATTATGGGAATACTGACTTCAATTGACTTCGAGGTGATCGACCTCATCGAAGGAATGCCAACATATGCAACTCTTGTCGATCGGCCATGGGGTCGATGAATGAAAGAAACTATATACCTAGAAAGAGATATAATTAAATTGAAAGGAAGTGGGACAAAAATAATTATTCCCCTGGATTGAAAGGAAGGAAAACCATGGATGGAGTCATGGGATGAAGATCAAGAAGCCATATGCCTATATCAGATAAACAACGGAAAAAAAAATATTATATAGAACTCAGCCCAGAAGGATAAATTTTGAGAGAATCCTCCATGTCGGTTGGACATAATTATGACTCCACCCTATACAATTGGAAAATAGAAAATTATGAAGCACATGCGAGAGATTGTTGGTCTACCGAAATTATTCCAAAGAAACATCTTAAGACATGCTATATGAAAAATAACTCAACAAACTCCCATTCTTATTCCGAACGACAATCAAATAAGCAAACCCTTGCAATACAAGAATGACATACCCCTTCGACCCATGTCAAAGAGGTAGAAAAATACATAGGAGAGTAAGGAAGGACACAAAGTCTCGTGGAAACTTTCACAGGCCAGGATGCAAGATGGTGGGAAACACATTCCCCATGATTACAAACATGGACGACTATGTTGACATACTTTTTTGAAATATTCAAAGACAAGAAATTATCCAAAGATGCAGATACTCCCACATTCAAAATCGACTACGACCCAATAGAACATATTCAACGTTGTGAAAGCGAATGGAAAAAAATAGGATATAAATATGAAAGGGTATGGGCCCATATGTTTCCAAGTACTTTAGATGAGATACCAAGAAAATGGTATAAGATTGAAGAAGACTGCGACCATACTTAAAACTGGGCTAAAATCAAAGAAAATTTTGTTCAATACTTCGAATTTAATCCAGTAGAGGAACACTTGAAAGATGCAACACATCAAATAAAAAACTTTCTAGAAATTCTTTCACCAGTTGTACAGAAAGAAAACACAAATATGTTAGTCGATGGAGGATTGACATTGGCTTGGAATTTTGTGTTGGTAGTGTTAGCACTAGGAGTCACCTTCAGATTGCATGGAAGGCAAGCCCAATACCCATCAAGTTATATGTGAATAATAGAGTGTTTTAACGAGTCAAATGGAAAAGGACTCAAATAATAATGTTCTAACTCAGACAACAGGGATAGCATGCACCAGCAATTAAGGTATTGGATAACTTCTACCAGTAGTTTGGGAGTAAATATTAATAGAGGGAAGACGAGTGAGAGGAGTGTAGGGACTACTACAAACATCAGGTATACAAAATTCTAAGGAAGAAAGTTTCTAATCACAAGATCTTCTTGACGTCATAAACTAAGAATGCTAAATAAACATCATGATAATATAATGATCAAACATCCACCATCACATCACCACAATAATTCATGTGAATCCTTCAAAGCATGAACATTTAGCAAATGAAGCAAATAGACTGGAAAGGAAACTGATTTCTATTAGCCAAAAAGTCTTAAGTCTAGTACATCACTAGATCATAGTCAGTTCATCAAAATATTACAACATAAAAGGGAGCC
Organism: Picea engelmannii; assembly: GCA_009831015.1. NCBI lineage: Eukaryota > Viridiplantae > Streptophyta > Pinopsida > Pinales > Pinaceae > Picea > Picea engelmannii. The sequence goes on from ML806863.1 coordinate 16,067, forward strand.
TTGCTCAACCATCCAAACCTACTAAAGCAATTGATTTGTCTATTTATAACAAAAAGGGGAAGCAACAGCTGGAGGTATGAGCTAGCCTCCTTCCCTTGAAAATCTCTTAAACATTTATTTTTTCTAACAACTAAGAAAACAACCTATTCTATAAAACAAGAAAATGATGGTGACTACTCTAGTCATGCTTCTAACTGATTTGATCCTCTTTTGCTGCTCAGATCCTATTTTTCCATGTGTCCTTTTGGAGCCTGTAGTTTTTCTTAGCATGCCAGCTGCTACTTCTGTAACTTTCTCCATCATCAACTTATCCAAGGTTGTTGGCCTAGTCCTCCTAGATTTTTGGTGTTTGCTGGCAACTTCCTTGAGTAGCAACTCTGGATAGCGCACCCTAAAATGGAACATGGAGAGAAGGTAGCGCCTGTAGGTAGCACCCTTGTGTTGCATATATGCACCAAAATTTATCCTTTGTTGAAATATTAGCTAGCGCCTGTAGGTAGCGCCCATGTGTTGCATATATTGGGCCTGTGTGTAAACCTGCTCCCTGCCAAATATTACGTAGCGCTTGTAGGTAGCACCGTTGTGTTGCACATATATATTAATTTTGTGCTCTGTGGAATATTACGCAACGCTTTTACGCAGTGCCACTTACGCTGCACTGCATACAGGTTTGGGTAGAAATGATAAAACGAAGCATCTTTGATTCTTGGACATGTGCAAAGAAGAGTGTGTCCTTCCATGATGACCAAACCATTTTACTTAGGTGTCTTGACTATACCATAGGTAGTGCTTTTACCACTGAGTGAATCTAGCACTTAGCAAAAACTCAAAATCCATATAGCTAAACTCCTAGAAGCCTGTATAGATGGCAAAGATAGTATTTGCATATTAGTTAATCCTCCCAAAAAGGAACAATCCCCAAAAATGGAGCTTACCCCTTACCAACTATTTTTTCATTTTGACACTTAGCCTCACACTCTTTCTGGTATAAAGAGTATCTTCAATTGACTCGGTAGACTTCTTTTTCTTAGCACTGGCAGGCTTCTTCAATGTAGTTGTGCTCTCCTTAGTTGTTGGTTTGTCATATTCAATGGCAGCCTCAACCAACACCTATAAATTCCTTTGGGCTACCTCATCTTGGAAATGCTTCATTTCTGCCTTTAGCTTCCTATTCTAAGCCTGGAAGCCTCTGTTCTGCCTGTAGAGGTTCTGGAGTTGTCTATGTAGGGGTTGAGTCCTCCTTGTTGCAAATCTTTCCAAGTAAAGTGTATGACTATAGCCATCCATAAGCTCTACCATATTGACTCTTTCATACATGGCTTCCTTTTTCAATTTATCCACTTCTTTTCTTGACTCCTTAAGTTGTCTGATAAGTCTCTTAAAGGTCTGATCACCAGGGGGATTAGAGACATGCACAGTCTCAACAGGATTCTTCTCATCCTCTTCTTCCATCTATACAAGAATTTTCTTGTGTGTTTCATCAGTCTTCTCAAAACCCTTTCCTTTATGCTTCTTCTTTTGCATAACAACTTCTCCTTTGTTCTTCACAGGATCCTCAAAATCTTTCACAACGAATTCATCTTTCCTCTCCAAAGGTCTTTTGGTACCTTTACCCTTCTTCCTCCGAACAGGGGTTTCTGATGTCTCCTCCACAGGCTTTTCAATGATTTTTTCTTTCTCCTTATGCATAGGGGTTTCTAGTAAAGACTGCTCTTTGAAAACCTCCTTAGGAATTGATGACCTAATGAAAGGTCTTTTACCCTTGATTTCGACTACTAGAGAAGAAGAGGGAAAGAGAAGCTTCTTTCCTCTCTTAGATATCAACTTGGTAGAGGAAGGAACTTCTTCTAACCCTGGTGGAGGTGGGGGTGAGAAATATCTATGTGGAGAAGGACAAATCTCCTCCTCATCTTCCATGACCTGCTTGTTGATTTCTGAAACAGGGGCTCTGCCCTTTCTCTTCTTGATGATACCTGATTTAGTACTGGTGGACGCTGAAAGAACTGAAATCTGTGATTGGGGAGTAGGTCCTGGGTCCATCTTGAAGTGAGAAGTAACCACAAAATTCTCCCATGAAATATCTATCTTTCCCAACTCTTCAGAGACTAAAATTCTGATCAATCCAGAGTGGAAAAGACTAGAATCCACATCCTTAGATTTATCTTGCACCCTATCTGGAATTTTACATATACTTCTCAATAGGTAATAAGGAACATTCATCTCCATCTTACTAGTAAAATGTAACAACAACCTTATGTGGTAATGATACAAGGTGTTAAATCTCCCTTCACAAGTAAAATATCTTTGTATAATTTTCAAAATTCTATCAAATTGATCAATCAATTGATTCCTTGGCATACTCTTAGACAAATCATTGGCTCGATATTCAGGATTGAAAAGATATTTAACAAAGGGTGAACTCAAAACCATGGCCTTGAACCACTTTTCCCCTAAAATGGGAATCCATGTTGCAGTTGAGATGGAGGTTTCAGCTACCTCAAATTCCAAGCCCCCAACTCTGGTTTTCTTGCCATAAAAAATTAATCCAAACTGTTTTGCTACCTCCGGGTGGCCTCTCTGCATGTTCTGGAAGAAAGAGAGGCATCCTGCTCTTTGAAATATCTCCCTTGCCATGGGCTCTGTGTCAAAAAGGTGCATGTCCATAGGTCATGTCCTAACTATCCTTCCACCTTTGTGTAGTTTCTTTGACTAAGGGGTCTCCATGACTCTAAATGAGGGTTCTTGAGAGGCTAAATGGATGCTACTAACAAGAAATATTCAATTTAGGTTTCAAATGCACAAAGATGGCCCTTAAAATTGACAGTTCTTAGAAAGCTGAGCTTGACTATGGGAAATAGACCTTTAGACTTGTACAGGATTTTTAGAGCGTAGACTATGAAGGGGTAATTCAGAATGTCTCTTTGTACAAGATGAAAGGGAGCAAGGAAAATAGAGAGGGTTTGATCAATGCCTCTGGGTAGCACAACGCATACACAGAGGATAAGCTATTACAGGCCCGTGACTTTAATGGTTAAATAAAACGACAGTAATCATACCATGGGCACGAGCAAGGATGTTTACAGGTATGAAAATATGGCTTCCTTACTACCCTGTAGGCTTAACAAGCCGAAAACCCGAGCACAAATTTCCTGTGAAAATTAATATGCAAAGGAGGTTGCACAGGATACCTGTAAAGTCGACACCTATTGAGATCTTCAGTGTGATCTTAAGATGAAATTGAGGAAACTTCGGCCCTGGAATCTCTCACGGCATCAGATCTAGTTGACATGTGGTCGCCTGATCGAAACTAGCAAACTTACGTAGCGTAGCACTATTGAACGTTTCAAAATTTATAAACCGTTACCAAGGATCATAAATGCAAGATCTTTTGAAGGCATTTTAACCAACTTTGGCACTAAAAACAAGGGACACGGTCTCAGTCGTGGAAATCATGACTTGGAGTGGATGGATGATAAACGTGACAAGCGCTACGTAACTGCCTGATGAGTAGGCAACGCTTCCAAATCAAAAAATGATTGGATAGGTAAGTGAGTACAATGAGTCATACTTACTAGGTCATGAGTGAAGAGGAAGAGGAGTCACATCAGTTTAGCAATGGGAGGAGTTGATTTAGGGACAAGTCATGATGGGGACCAAAAATGAGTCATGAGCTAAAGAGGTTCTAGAACCATAAACCAAAATGAGAACCAAACAATAACTATGTCTCAAAACTTTAATCTTCTAAGATGAATCTAACATCAAACTTTAAGAGGCTGAGACTCAAAAAATTAAAATCTAAGGCTTAAAAAATTATTAATCAAACTAAATACCCAAGGAAACTTAGTGTGATAACAGGTAGAAAACAGGGAAATCTTGATTGTACAGAGGATCAACATGGAGAATATAAAATGGCCAGGAAAGAGCTTCCAATGGAAGAAAGACCATCCAACACTACAGAATCATGTGAAGTCAGTATTAAGTATAGACACAAAATACAAAGAAGACCAGGAACAACCCAACTTCCCAAAAATATTACAAAAATTGAAGAAGGAGAATGCCATCTCGATGAAGAAAAACCACAAGAATGGATGGGCACGGAAATCAAAGTGAAGGAATTTGACATATCAATCGATGGTCGACCAAAAATGGTATGAATAGGTGACTATTGTTCTGACAAGAAAACAACCGACATAGTCAATATACTAAAAGAATATCAAGATGTTTTTTCACGTGACTACAAACATTTGAAAGGACTTGTAGAGGAAATGGGTGAAATGAGGATTGAACTTATTCCAGGAGAAAAAACAATCAAAAAATGACTGTACAAGTTAGTGCATAAATATAAACCGATCGTTCAAAAAGAGATTGAATGAATGATACAAGCATGCATAATTTATCTTATCGACAAGGTATAATGGGCAAGTCCCATGGTGGTGAAACCAAAGAAACATAATCCAAAAAATTAAGAATTTGTGTCGATTTCTGGGCACTCAACAAACAGTTTGTGACAGGTCCATTCCCCACCCCTTTTGCTGAAGAAATCATAAACGAAGTCACTGGTCACAGATGCTACTCATTTACTGATGGGTTCTGAGGATATAACCAGGTGCCAATATCAAAAGAAGGTCAGGAAAAAACAACATTTGTGTTAGAATTTGGATCTTTTGCCTACAAAGTAATTCCATTCAGATTGAATAATGTGCCAACAATTTTTTCAAGAATAGTGGTCAAATCATTTCAAGAGTATATCTACAAAACCATGGTTGTATACTTCGATGACTGGGCAATCTATAGTCTATTAAAAAATCACATACAACGGATTCAACTTATGTTAGAACGATGTAGACAGATTCAACTATCATTAAACATAAAAAAATGCATATTTCCCACACCTGTTGGAATCCTGCTAGGACATGTGGTATGTAAATATGGGGTAAAGGTCGACATGGCTAAGATTAAGATTATCCTTTATTTAAAATCACTCGTGAATCAAAAACATATCAAAATTCTACTAGGTCATATTGGATATTATATGAAGTTTATACGACACTAATCGTATATCACCTTCCCAATGGATGGGATTTTAAGAAAAGATGTTGAATTCAAATGGAGCCAAAATTTCCAAGAATCCTTTAAATTTTTAAAGAAGAAGTTGGTCGAAGCACCCATTCTCAAATTTCCAGACTGGTCGAGAAAATTTCATGTCTATGTCGATGCATCCAATGTAGTTGTCGGGTCAGTTTTAGCTCAAACATACGATGACACAATGGATTACCCAAATGTGTATGCAAGTCGGAAACTGAATAAAGAATAAATAAACTATTCAACTATGGAAAGGGAAGCCCCATCAATGATTTTTTCTCTACAAAATTTCTATCACTATTTACTTGCAAATCCCTTTACATTTTTTTACAGACCATCAAGCATTGAAATACTTGGTCAATAAACCAGTTCATCAAGGAAATATTTTTTGTTTGTTACTATTATTTCAATAATTTAATTCGATTTGATCATATGACCAAGGAAAAAGAATGTCCGACCTGATCACCTTTCATGATTAGAAACATGAGAAGATCTAACAGGCATCGACGATGACCTTCTAGATGCACACTTATTTTGAGTTGAAGTTGCACCTAAAGATTTAGAAGATATTTTCATTTTCTTAGAAGAAGGAATGGCCCCAGAGGACCTCCCAACAAACAAAAAGAAATTTTTATCCATGAAATTTGGACTGTTCACAATCATTAGCATACACTTATAAAAAAATGAAAATGGATGATGTTTTAAGAATATGCATAACAGAACAAGAATGATAGGATATCATCAATGAATCCCATGCAGGAGCAGCCGGAGGACATTTTTAGGCTGACACAATAGCCAGAAAGGTACCATAAGCAGGCTCGTGGTGGCTGACTTTTCATAAATAATGTCTGAAGCAAGTAAAAAAATGTGATAGTTTTTAGAGGCTTGGACGACCTTTGTGGAAAAAATAAATTCCACTAATTTCAATAAACTCTAATTGAGATTTCAAAATCGTGGCTATTGACTTCGTCGGACCATTTCCACATAGGGAAAGAAGAACTGGTGCCAATTACATCATTACTGCGGTCAAGTATGTGACCAAGTGGGAAGAAGCTAAGCCATTCGAATGTTGTACCAAGGATGTAGCAGCTAAATTCATCTAAGAGAACATAATTACAATATTTGGCTATCCTCAAACACTAATCAATGACCAGGGAACTCTCTTTGTGAATAAAACAATTAAAGTTATACTGATATTTTTTTAATCGACCATAGAAAAATGACAACCTATCAACCACAAGCAAACAAGGCAGTCGAATATTTTAATAAAACATTACACAAGAGACTTACAAAGATCTGTGGCATAAATAAAGATGATTGGGATGATAATATTCCTACAATCCTTTGGGCATATAGATAAGCATTCAAAATATCGACTAGGCAAACTTCGTTCAAGCTAGTCTACATCCAGGAAGATGTTATCCTACTACAATTTTGGACTGATTCCAACAGGGTCGCAATTGTAGAAAAAATTGATGAGATAAAAAACATGAACGATCTACTATACCATCTAAACAAGATGGAGCAATAAAGGTTAATAGTGATCCATCACCAAGAGGTTTAGAAGCAACAACAAAAAGAGTGGCACAATCATCACATAAAGAAAAAGGATATAAAGAGGGAGACTTAGTCTTACTGTATGGTAGTTGCATAAAAGGAAAACCCAGAAAGTTGGAAACAACATGGTTGAGACCTTATGTGGTGGAAGATATTCGACTGACTAGAGTGGTCCAACTTAGAAAATTATTGGGGCAACCATTTAAGAAATTAATTAATGGTGCCCTTTTAAAGAAGTATCAAGTATAAAATAAAAGAACCCAGTTGGAAAAATATAGCAGGGAGTTGCCAACTGAAACTGACTAAACTAACTAATCATACTTATAAGAAATAAATCTTGCTTAAAATTAATAAACAAAAAAGTATTTAGACAAATTCAGGTATAGAAAACTGAAAAATTAAAGTATTTAAAGAGTATCCATAACACTAAAGGAAAGAAACAATAAAGTGAAATGGAGAGAGAAAACAACCCTTGGACTAGCCCGAGACAAAGTAGCAGAAGATATTCTCGACATTCCACACCTTCAATCGACTTAATACAAATACTCATAACAAGAGAATGAAGCAAAAGGATTAGTCTAGGAGAAAGCAAGCACGGTTCAAGCAGTATAGATCAGGCGAGTGTAGATCGTATGAGCACAAACCAAGAGAACATGAATAAAATTGGCAGGACAAAAGATGACACCATTCAGACTCAGTCAAAATTATAAAAATGAACTAGCAAACAAGTAATCACTGACATTGACTAAGGATAACCATCAGTCAGCTCATGTATTGACCATGTATCAACAGATGAGACCTTGAAGGTCGAAGCCAGGAAAACGATGGTCAAAGAGATACCGATGTCAGCAAAGTAAGAACATTCAATCTGTGACAGGAAAATACAGATAATGATAAAATAATAAAAATTAGTCAACACAATGATGAAAAGTATGCCGCAACCACCTACAAACTATCTTAACACACACAACTTTCAAGGAGAAATCACCAAGATTATCACATGACCATATGTTAAACAACTGTAGGGATATCCATGTGAAAAATGCACCACGCACATTCAGTAACTATCCAATTATGATAATCCATATCTTCTAAAGTAGTTTCACTCATAACAATATGATTTGATTCAACAATTTCCTCCTCTCTTGTCCTTCAAAATCTGGGGAGATCGAGCCATGTGTGGGGAAATTTCACTACCGTTTTGGATTAGCTTTAATATCATGAACCTAAACCCTATATAACAAATCCAAGTAAGGAGAAAATACACTCTACATACAACTAATTACTAGAGCATAAACCATGAGCTGGACAAAGTTAGTAGATGAAAACCCTCCTAGATTAGGTTTCCATAATTCAAAAGCAGGTCAACCATATTGGTCCATATGTCAGAAGAGGAATTTTCCCTTCACATAAAGGCATGTGGGGATCCTATGGATTTTCCACAACCCATTGGTGAGGATAGAAACAATCAGTGTTTCTTGCGCTATATGTAGAAAGAAAATTTGGAAAAAACCTTCCATGAAACACTCTAGTGCGAGAAGAAATGACTAAGAAACCAAACTAAGGGTGACACCAAAATAGGGTATTAGGAAATCGAAAATTAGTAATGGTATCCAAGAAGCATCCTATTCACAGGAAAAGGAAATTTTCAATCCAGTAAAACAAAAGAACACCGGGCACACAAGACACAGTTGATTCGACCAACGACAGAGGTCTAGGCAAAACAAAGTAGTCGAGAATATTACTTTAAGTCGATCGATCATATAAATATTTTGTCTCCTCTTAATACATGTTTCTCTTTCTCTCTTTATCTTATACTTCTCAATATTGTAATATTGTAATCAAAATATGAAAAAATTATTTTGTATGACCCCCACTTACTCAGGACAAGAAAGGAATTAAGGTGGGGGGAGATGTTGTAGGGGATATTCAACCATGTCGGATAGACCTGATGGTTGACTTAGAACCTGTCGGTCGATCGACGTAGTTAGAATTAGAATTCAATCAGAGTCTCTATTAACCGACCGACCCAAGTAGTTAAGTAGTTACAACTTCCTAGAAGAGGTATAAATAGATAAGTACATGAAGGCTTAGATAGCTTCATGTGAGAGGTTATATGTAGTTGTGTTATATTGTTCTATCTTATAGTAAAAGTATTTTCTACCCATGTCTATGTGTATGCATGTATCTCTATGATGTCTATGTAAGGATCTACTGGTAACACTCCCTAATTTTCCATAGATTACAACACATGGCATCCTTACTTTTGAGCTTGACTATGCCCTTTCCAATAATTATGGTTCAGTTGTCATTCCCAAATGAAACTGATCCATCTCTTTCCTTCTTCAATGTCAAAAATATGTCTTTATCACTTGTCATATGATTTGAGCATCCATTGTCAACAGGCCATCCACATTTCTTATGTTGAGCTTGTAGAGAAAGATTACATTCTTCAGTGTTGAATTTATCCTGCTTTATTATCCATATCCTTTGTGATTCCTACTTATGACTATTGATATTCTTCTTTGGTTCCCTTGGAGGAACATTGAGTCTGCAATATTTAGACATATTTCCAAAGTTGTTTCACTTGTAGCATTCTACCTCATAACCTAATGATCCAAATATGTTGTAGCTTCTATTATGATCTTCATGAGATCTTCTTGGATACCTATTTCTTGTATATCCCTTATTGTTTCTTATGTTCTTGGTATTGGCTCAACAATTCACAGTTTTGTGCCAAAAATTATAACATGAATAACATTAACCAAGAAAAATAGTCTGATACCTGGGAGTGGAAGATATTATGAATAGTGATTCTCTTTTGAACCCTTATTCTTCTTTAGGTCTCTCTATAGCTTGATACTGACTTCTAAATCTTCTAGGTGGTGTCGTGTTTATGTTATCTACCTCTTGACTCTTCATGTCTTCTTCTTTAGAAGGACCTTTGATGGTTTCTGAATAGCTTCTTGGTTCTATTTCTTTCTCTATTGTTTTGGAGCTTTAACCTTTCTTTGTATGTGTCTAATTGTATTTTAGTCCAGATATATCATAGTAAGGTATTTGACTGTTAATGATATTACCCAATATCCTTGTGTTGTTTTGTTTCATGTCCTTCTTCTGAAGATCTTTTCTTAGAGTGACTATCTATGCTTCTAAATTTTCAATGATCGTGTCCTTTTCATCTAACTTCCCTCTGAGTGCTTCTTTAATATTCTTGTCTTCTTGTACCTGAACTTTTATCTTTGTGATCATCTGCTCGACTTCTTTGGAGTTATGAGATTCTTCTTTCTTCTTTAGCTCTTTTTGGAGTGACTTGTTTTTATTCTTTTCCCTTTTAATAACTTCTATGGAACTCATCAATTCTTCTCTATAATCGACTTCTCCCTCTTCATATTCTTCTTTGGAGCCTTCTTCATCGGAGTCTTCTACTGCCATGAATAGTACCCTTTATGTATCACTGTCGTTGACTTCATCTTCGTATGATGAGGAACTATCTTCCTTGGTGCAAATTCCTTTCTTGAAAAAACTATTTTTGTTTCTTCTACCCTTTTGAATTTTCTTTTTCCTTTTAGGGTCATCTTCTTCTTCATTTAGTTTCTTTTTCTTATAAGGA